>JAABOM020057877.1:0-51450 GCA_011800125.2 Solanum clarkiae
TCAGAAAATAATGAACAATATTTTCATTCCCTTTTCAGACTTTATTATTGTCTATATAGATGATATTTTGGTATTCTGAAAAAATATTGAATTGCAAACCATTGCCTTGTCAGATCTTTTCAAATTATATAGTTATTATTAAACACCTCACAGTTTAGCCCATCATGAGACTAAACTACAAACACAAATATATAAATATAAAGATCTATTCAAAAGATCTTCAATAGTCCATCGAAAAATCCAAGGAATGGAAAACTCCATAAAGAAATGCATGATAGGAGTCCTGGGATATAATCTTTCTTCTTTTTCCAAATCACCAATTTTCGGAGACACTTCGAGCCATTGATTATATAAATCTTGAAATAGTTCTGGTAGAATTTTTTGCGAAGGTTTAAATCCCCGGTAAGAAAAAAGATTTCTCAAAATTTTTATGAACCAAAATATAAAGAATTTATAGATGGTTTCAATGATAAACAGATTTTTACAACTGTTCATCGAATGCTTATGTACTGTATGATGACTGGTTCTTTAGATCCAGATAATGCGAAGTGATGGGTTGGTTATTAGTTCAAGTTTTCTGGCAAAACTACTGTGAAGACTATTATGTAACAGTCAATAAAATTACCAAAATATTCATAGAGGAGAGATGTGTGCATAACACATCTTCCCATGCTCCAATAGCAAATTCGAGGCCGGAGATGCGATAAACATGAAAAATTGAGTGGGGTAGTGGTCTCGGTTGATGTTTAGAGCGACCAGATCAATTGATAATTTGTCAATGCAAAAATGAATTCCAGAATAAGTGCGCGACAGGGGTGTGACATGCACCTACCATGGAACAACACTTAGATTTTTTCCAAAAATTTTCTACGAGATTAGAAAATCCGTTCAGAGAATTTTTAGCGAAAGACACCAAAAATGGTACAAGTCCGCGTCACAGACCCCATGTTTTCAAGGTGAACCTATTTTAAAATTTCGTGAGGGAATTCTAGACCTTTTTCAACCCTTCCTAAACTCAAAACACGATCTAAATGAGTCATTTTGAGCATATAAAGTGTTTAATTCCCCATTCTAAGTTCTTGAAAAAGACTAGGGCTAAAGAGAAGAGCAGAAGAGCGTAATTTGAGGAGTTTGAAGAGTGTTCTTCAAGGATTGATTATCAAAAGTTTCACACCAGGTATGTAAGGCTAAGGTAAAGCATGAGATTGTTCTTCCATGTGCCCCATTGATGGTAATAGAGGAGTTTAGAATCCATGAGTCCGCATACATGTTTCTTGAAATATTTTCTTGAAATTATATCTATTACATGAATTTTCATATGTTGATGATCATCATAAATTGATTTCCTGAATTATTTACTTTTCATGAGTTATTGTACGACCCTATATGTTATTTTGTGAAAGCATGCATGAATGAACCTAGGGATAGAGTCTAGATCCTTTACTTGAGTATGTTGATTGTGATGTTGATTTGAGTATGAGGTTGAATTAATTGAGCTTGATGATCTCTTGAGTATTCATAATTGAGTTCTAGAGTTCTATCTAAATTACTTCCTCTTGATGATTGGTTTGAGTCCATGAGCTATCCAATGAGAACTGAGTTGATGAGTTGATTGATGTTAGGCCGAAAGGCCCTATTTGAGTTAAGTTGATGAGATGATGAGAATCTCTATGAGACTAATTGAGATGCTGAGTTCCTCTACTAGGCTAATCGAGATAACTAATTCATGAGATGAGGAGTTTTATGAGCATTGAGTCTTGGGAGGAGTATCAAGCATCGAAATTAGTAAGAGTAAATCCAACTCATACTCATTAACTATGTTGCCAAGCGTAGGTGAAGATTTGAAACATTACATTGAGGTTCCCACTTGAGTTAAAGTCCTTGAAAGCAATAGAGGACTTGTTGAGGTTAGATCCCCAGTGGAATCAATTCGTTCTTTAGCTGGCAAGTACGGAATGACTGTGGCAGCATCAATGGGTATTGTACAATTACTGGCTCATAAGTGATTGTTGTCAAATAAGAGAAACTTCTAGAAAGTTTCCACACTGCATACTCTAAGTTGAGTTGAGTTGAGTTGATTGATGAGATTTAATTGGTTGATGATCACTTGTCTACTCTTTATTCTTTCTTTAGATAGACATTTGACATTCTGATTAAGTATATTTTGAGTTGATGTTATTTCTATATTATTCTACCTTTTTTTGTTTCATTCAGCCATTTTACATACTCGTACATTCCAAGTACCAACGTCCCCTTTGGACTGTATTATTTTATGATGCAGAGGCAAGTACTAGAGATTGTCAACAGACGCATCATTAAGGATTTGAGCATTTAATTGAGTTGGTCATCCTGCCTTACATCAGAGGATCATTATTTTATTTTTATCTAGCCTTATAGAGTTAGACTTGAGTTAGCTATTGTTTTGGTTTGAGGCAGCCATGGGTTTGTCATTAGCACCACTTGATAGTGATAGAGGCTTCATAGACTAGAGTTGAGCATTGATGTTGAGACTTGTTGAGCTAATTTCTTTCTTACTAGCCTATTTAATTAATATGTTATTTGAGACAACAGATTTTCCCATTGTTATCGTTAGTCTTCCACAGATTGATAGAGTTTATTGAATATGATGAATATGATGAAGCCAAGTGGTTCACTTGGGGTCTAACAATAGTCTCTAAGTGCCGGCCACGTCTAGAGAACCCTCCCGGGGCATGAAAAACTTGGTATTAAAGCACAGAGTTCATGTTTCATAGGAAGTCTACAAACCTGTGTTTAGTAGAGTCTTCTTTATGGGTGTGTTGTACACCACACTTCATAAGGAGGATATAGTGCATTAGGAATGGTTGCACTTCTTTCATGATCTAAATCATGCAATAAATTTGAGGCTCTACGAAAACTCTTTTCTATTTCGTGATCCATGCGTTACAGAGTTGTGATCATGCCTCCCAGAAGAGTTATCAGAGGTGGAGGACATCCTGCCAGGCAAAATGTTAACCCACCCAAGCCTTAAGGACATGAGGAGCCCGTAGATCCACCTGTCCCTATCAAGCAGCCCCCACAAGCTGAGGTTTCTTATGCCAAGCTTCGCCAGGCTATCAAAAATCTAGCCAAGCTATCACAGCACCTACTATGAGGCATGAAGCAAGTAGAAAGGACACATCTATAGTCCAAAAATTCTTGAGGATGAATCCGCCTGAGTTCATAGGGTCTGATCTAATAAGGACCTTGAGAACTATATAGAGGAGCTTCAGAAGGTGTACTAAGTGACACATGTTGCTGATGCTGATAGGGTTGAACTAGCTGCCTACCACCTTAAGGGTGTGGCCATTCTATGGTTCGACCAATAGAAGAAGGGTAGACAAGAGGAAGCCCCATTGGTAACATGGGCAGTGTTCAAGGAAGCCTTCTTGGGAAGCTTCTTTCCAAGAGAACGAAGGGAGGCCAAGGTGATGGAGTTCTTGAATCTGAAATAAGGCTCTATGAATATGTTAGAGTATGGGCTGAAGTTCACTCAGCTATCTCACTATCCCCCCGATATGGTTGCTGACATGAAAGGGAAAATGAGGATGTATGTTGATGGTTTGAACAGAAGGCCAAGAAAGATGGGAGGGGAGCTATGCTTGTGAGCGATATGGACATCAAGAGGTTGATAACTTATGTGTAATAAGTTGATGAGGATAGATAGCATGACAGAGAAAAGTTCAGAATTAAGAGGGCTAAGACATCCAACAGTTAGGTTGGAAAGAGATGTAATGGTAATAGATTCCAATCAAGGCCAGCACCATCATCTGCTAGTACACCTACGCCCAGAAATAGGAATGATCATAAGTCTAAGAAAGTTGGACCCCAGGGATCTTAGTCACAGGATAGTATGGCTCAAGGTTCACATTGTAAACCACTATGTGGTAAGTGTGGACGATTACACATGGGTAAATGCCGTGAGGGGAGTGATGCATGTTTCAGGTGGGGCCAAGTGGGTTACGTCTAGAAAGAGTGTCAAAAGTGGGTTGTCCAAGCTTAATCTTCTGTATAAGCATCGCCAGCTAGAGGAATCAATAAAGGTACTATGTCAAGTGTAAGTGGAGCTACAAACTATTTGTATGCCACGAATAGTCACCAATATCAGGAGAGCTTCCAGGTGGTGTGACAGGTATGATGATTTGAGTCTTTACTCTTGATTATTATGTTTTGATGGATACTAGTGCCATATTGTCATTTGTAACTCCTTATGTTTCTAGTTGATTTGATAAACCCATGAGAGTCTTCTTGAACCCTTTGATCTTTCTACTCGGGTGTGTGAGTCTATTTGAGCTAAGAGAATCTATAGAGCTTGTGTAGTCTCAAACCATCATAAGGATACTGTTATTGATTTGGTTGAGTTAGAGATGATTGATTTTAATGTGATCCTTAGCATAGATTGTCTCCACTCTAGTTACGCCTCCATTGATTGTAGAGCCTGAACCATAAAGTTCCTATTCCCGAATGAGCCAGTTCTAGAATGGAAAGGTGATGCTGTTACACCTAAGGGAAAATTTATCTCCTACTTTAGGGCCATAAAGTTAGTTTCTAAAGGTTGTATCTATCACCTCATGCAAATTAAGTCTGATGATGTTGAGTCTCCTACTCTTGAGTCAATACGGATTGTGAATGATTTTCCTGAAGTGTTTCTTGAGGATATGCCTTTATTCCCCCCGATAGGGAGTTTGACTTTGGGGTTGATGTTCTTCCCTATACCAGCCTATCTCAAACCCACCTTATATGATGGCCCTTGCTGAGGGCTATTGTGTTATTATTTTAGTTTTTCATTAATATGATAAATAATTAGTAGTAGTTACATTGTTGTATGTACTATGATCAAACCACGTTACTTGAGTAAATTGTTACTTAACCCTAGGCTTGAAATTTTGGAAATTGACTATAGAATTGGTTAGTTTTGGGTCTAGGCTAGACTTATAGTGATATGGGTGTTGTTAGTTTTGAATTCTTATTATAATAATTTATTTGACTAGATTGTGGTGCTTCAGATTCTATTCAAAAGGAGAAGGCTCAAGTCCCGCAGTGAGTGTTCAATTATTTAGGCAAGTGAATTTCTCAACTTTTGTTAAGTATACAGAATCTCATGCTTCCTTGTGTGAGATGTTGAAAATGATTTTGAAATATTTGATTTAGTGTTGATATTATACCAAGACCATGTTGTTGAGAATTATGCATTGTATTAAAATTAGTCATTTTCTAATTATTATGTGAACATGCCTATTTGCATTGAGTCTTGTGACAAGTGTTATGTGAACTGTAAAACAATTAAGAATTAAAGAGGATTTACAATTTCAAGGGACGTGTCACGCACCACGATGGATACTATATTTTAAGGGACATGTTGCACTCTGCAACGGATACTATATTTTGTGGTTCGTGTCATATGTTGTGACAGATAGTATGATTCAAGGGTTGTGTCACATGTCATGATAAATGCATGGACTAAAAGTAACCTGTGGGTCCTGCACTGAAAGACAATGGGTGTGTATCACTAGGCTAGACATGCATTATTATACCTGACATTATTCTATTATATTGCATTGCATAATTTTATCAATTATGAACTTGTGAGTTCCTTTTGTGAAACTTTTGATGGATGAACTGGATCCCTTGTGCTATTGATCTATAATTGCTGGGATGATATTATTGAGCTATATGAGATGTACACTGTGAACTGTTAGGTTGGGCTGGTTTTATGCAGGTTGTAGTTGTGGAGGTTTGATTAAAGTGTTAGGAGTATCAGTATTCTATTACTTGATTTTGTATTTAGTAGTTCACTTATTGGGTACTGTGTGTTCGATACTTACCCCTTACCACTACATTTTGTAGGTTATGAGGTTGGAGCTTCATGATACCCTCTATTTTTCCTTGTCTGAGGCTTCCTGTGGAGATTGTGTGAGGTAGTTGTTTGCCATCTCAGCTGACTCCTCACTTCTGTTTATGATTTTTTTCTACTTTAGAGACAATATTATTTGATAATTGTGTTTTCTTTTGAATCTATCATAATACATTAAGAGGCTTGTACATGTGACTAATGTCGCCCAAGTTAAACCTCTTTTTTGAGGATAAAGTGGTCGTTGCCAAGAAATAGAACCTAACCAAGGTTAGGGTCGAACCCAAGAGAATACTGTAGACTAGGAAGAATTCAATTGATATAATTCAAGTTATTAACCAACTTACTTCCCCAAAAGGGGGTTGCAATAACAAGTGGAAAAGTAAACTTAACTAACACAAGTGTTGAACCAATATGGAGAGAAATTAGGGTATTGTGTTGCCTATGATTCCCTAACTTAGTATCACTATATGACCTAATTCTTTTTTGGTGTGCAGAATGCAGGATAGTAAGTTAATCTCACCAAACCCTTTGGTCGAGGCGAGAGGTGAATCTCACTACATGACATGGCCCATCTCCGCAGTGTGGTATTACTAACCCTCTATTAGTCCCAGTACAACCTCCCTTTGGCCCAGTTTGGTTGATTAGATGAAAACACATCAATCAAATCTTATTAATTAATCTCTTTTCCAATACATTACTCCTTTGTCTAGTCAGTAACACTAGGTGGGTTCTAATATTTTCCACAACTAGAAAACATGCAAACCAAAGAGAGTTAATTATATATGCATGCACACTTTTCAAGAATTATGAATTATCCGATTTCACTCTGTTAGTTCTTCATGGTTCCCACCAGCCTAGTTGTGGATTTAACTACTCCTGGTTTGTGAAGGTGCAAGACTTATGAATGTGAATAATATAATAGAGAACTTACACAATTGAATTAAACACAAGTAAATCCAAGCTTCAATGAGAATCACAAGATTAGAAGATCAAATCAAAGTACAAGTGTTTCTCAACACTCTCCAATATTTTCTCTATTTTATCTAACTATTTTTCTGTCAATTGTTCAAACTCTCTAAGAAAAATAACTTAAAAACTTATTTATGATTTTTAAAATACAAGTCCTAAATGAAATAGGATAACGGGATCGTCACACCTCAGGAACTACTTTACAGGCCATATTGTGTTCCATGGCCCATAATTGGGCTTTTGTAATATGTTGATGCAAATCTGGACTTGTAATCTATGACACTCCTCTACAGCCTGTAAAGTGTTCGATGGCTCGTAGGTGGTTTCTTCTGACGAAATATCAGAAAGTCCTCCTTCTCTTATTCTTAGGGCACGAGACTAGTTCTATGGCACGGATACTTCTTCACAAACTGTGTGCATGTTTGTCGAACAAACTTTAGAAAATTATCCCCTCACTAGAATTGTAAAAGAGACCTCATTCATGGCCCCTAGAATGCTCTATGACCCGTGAAAGGTCACGTACATCATATAAAATAGAAACTACTGCACAATCTTGCCAAAATTAATGCCAACCCTGGAATCCTGCAAATCAAATACAAAAATACATAAAATCCACTAACATCGTATTGAGATATTTTAAGCATCAAAAGTATTATATTTTGACAGCACATCAACATCCTCAACTTAAAATTGTTTCTTATTCTCAAGCGATGAACTTAGTCTAAATGAGAAGCATAGTAACACACAGACGTCAACCTCATGGCATGTATTATGTCAAATTTAAGCATATATACCCACACTTACTTTTCGAAATAGAATCATATAGCTATCCAAACAACTAGTTAAGACTAATACATATGAAAATGCAACTATGACAAGTGATACTATCAATAAGCTACACTCACTGAAGAAGTCTAACCTTAGCAATGCAATGCAAGTGCACTCAAAGAAAGAAGTCCCATATCTCACTCTCAATGATGTTTTTGTGTAAAATCTCAGGACTATGCATTATCACTTACTCTCACAAAAGATATTTATATATCATGCCACATACCATAGGCTTTCCCCTATATTCATGACTAATACCTTCGACTACTTGGACTAGGATCACTTTAGGACTTTTCAAACTTATAACATATTCTTAGGGGGCTTTGGTATGATATTTTGAGAAAATATTGACTAAAATCCCTCTTTGACACTGCATTTTTCTACATTTTTTTCCTACTTACACTTGCTGCTTTTCACTCCATTTTCCCTTTTTTTCTATTTCAAGCTTTTCTGGGTGCTTTCTTTTCATTTTTATAGCTTTTTACCTTGCTTTTACACCATTTTTCTTTTTAGCTCATACTAAGGCTTCACTTATATTTCTTGTACCCACTATATGATTTTTCTCCTTTTTCTCTGTATTACTAACTTTCCCCCTCATTCTTGTGTTTCATCCTTATATTAGCCACCCTGAACTTAGGCTTTTGGCACGAGTTGAGGTGTACATTATGCATCCAAAGAACCAGGGCCACTTTTGGTAGCCACCCTCAACTTAGGCTTTTAGCCTCAGTCACGGTGCACAATGTTCAAGGAAGGACAAGGCCAATTTCAAGATTTTCAAATTAACAAGGCTAGGTTACTTAGGTGTTTACAAACAATAGGTACATGCCAAGCTCAAACATTGGGATCAAGGGATATTATGAAATTTTGTTGTTCATTTAGGCTAAGTGGACTTTTAAGAAAAACAGCCTAATATCCTTTCCTAATCTAATTAGACTTTAGTCTAACTTAGAGTAATAGGACAAGTTCTGAATTAGCACATAACATATGAATTTAGCAAATTAAGCTCTCACTCACATGGCACTTGATCACATCATTAACAAAAAATCTCATATCATGCTTTTTATCTCAAT
This sequence comes from Solanum clarkiae, assembly GCA_011800125.2. Classification (NCBI taxonomy): domain Eukaryota; kingdom Viridiplantae; phylum Streptophyta; class Magnoliopsida; order Solanales; family Solanaceae; genus Solanum; species Solanum clarkiae. Next base: position 8,740 of record JAABOM020057877.1, read on the forward strand.
TTAAACCTCACTTATCAGAACAAGTACTATCAACAAACTTAAACATGCATGGTCACTATCTATACTAACTAATCAAAATTTGGTGGGTATCATTTTTCACCCAAAAAAAAACAAAAACATGTATATGCCATAAATATCAGTACTCTATGCTACATACACTACCTAAATATCCTAAATATCCTAAATATGTCGGTTCAATGAAAGTAAATATCCATGGGGAAAAATAACATAGGCAAGAAAATCCTAAGATAAAAAATTCGGGTAGTTGTGCACCCAAGCTACTCAAACTTCACTGAGGCCCAAAACTCTCCACACCCTATCGAAAAAGTGGTGCATTTTCCTCAATGAACAGAAACAAAGAAAAGTGAAGTATCGAGGTAAAAGAACATACCTGGATGCTGAAACATCGATGTGTGGCTGAGTCTAAGCACCCTCACCTGCGAGGTGGTCTTCTTAGAAGTAGAACCATGTCTGGAGGGGCTAGCATCTCTCACTTGCTCTAGTTTGTGAGCCTGTCATCTCTCATCTTCCTATCTCGACTCTCTCAAGACAAGCTCGACCTTCCACCCTCTATCACCCCTACATGAAATCGTATGACTTCTAGATCATCATCTGTGTGAGGCTTTTTTCTTGTGGGAAGACTGAGTGTGCTACACTGGAGAAAGTAGATCCACCACCGACATTGGGAGTGTGGTCTCTAGTAGTGCCATTGGTGGTACCAGTGTTGTTATCATATCGGCCCGGAGTCACTGGATCTCCGTTTATAGGGCTCTCAAATCTGTGGGCTGGGCCATGCTTAGGCTCTGCTGTATCCTCATCTTTAAAGCATCAATGTAGGCATCCACGCTGGAAAGACGGTCCTGAATAGTAACAATTATGAATGTGTGCTTGCGTCCTTCTGGAAATTGCTTAGCGGATGTAAGGCCTAATCTGATGAACTAGTTGAGTCAACTGTGACTAAGCATGTGATAATCTCTGCTGCATGGTCTGGATAGGTACTGTGGATAGGTAAATGATGTCTGCTAGTTCAGCTTGTGATAAAGTAGTCTTGGTGCAGGAGTGGAAGTCATGGGCCCCCTATCCTCATCTACCTCGATCTATGGGGGCATATCCTTTGTAGCAGTAGTAGTGGTGGTGGCGTAGAACCTAAGGCAATGGAACTGGGTGAACAACTCTGGCATGGGAATAGGTTGGTGCTGTGCTCATCAAAATGCAACCGGGTTCTCTTCAACCTTAATCAGGCTAGCATCCAAGGTATGCTGAACCTTGATCAGTGAGTCTAGATAGTGTGGACTCTCCACCTCCCAAATCTAGATAGAGTGTGTAAATCAAGCATGGAAAGGAGTTAGAGGTAGACCTCTTCATGGTGGCCTCATGTATCGTTATTAAGGCGGGCCCAATCTATCTTGTAGTGAGGAAAGATGCTAGAAAGTAGCACTCCATGCTCCGACGCCAAAGTATTATCAGCAAGTGTTAGTCGGATGCGTGATTTGACAACTACCTATGAAATATTGCTGGAGAAACTGAGAGTAGTCTTGATAATAGGGTCTGAGTGAGTGGTGATCCATGCAGGTTTTGAACCCTGCTCAATAATCAAATCAGTCACCCATCTCATCAAGTCGACTCTGTGATCTACATCTCTCATTACTATAAAGCTTGATGTGCAGTCAAAATATAACATATTTGATTCCTAAAACTTGAGATTTTATTTATTCTTAATGCGACATTTATGGGTTTTATGAATTTTTGCAGAAAAAGCAGGTTGGCATTATTTTGGTAAGATTGTAGACTTTTTTTGGTTTTTGCAGACTTACGAGACTCTCTGTGAGTCATCGAGCTATCTACAAGTCATAGAGTTTGTTTCGTAGGAATTTATAGTGTTGGATTAAAGCCTGAACATTTGAGGTTCAGTGATACAAGACCTCTTTACAACTCGTTGTTCACTCTACAAGTCGTATTGGGAGGTTTCGTACAAATTTCTAGTGTTTTCCTGTGTTGTACTAAGTGTTGTAGATATGAACTACAAGAGGACAATATGAGCCATAGATTATACTATGACTCATGAAGATGTTTCGTAGTAGTGAAGTCCAAGATCCACAAAGATGAAGACGAAAGCTCAATTAGGACTCGCACACCCAAGTACAAGTCATAACTGTGAGTTGTAGCAACCACCGATCAGTTGTTCTAGTTTATTTAGGGACTTGTTCATAAATATGATAAATAGTAAATATTAGGTCATTAAGCGCAATTTTTTATAGTTTCTCATAGATTTTTCTGAGAGTAGAGTAGAGAGCATGAAATTAAAGCATTTTTAGGCTTTTAGACTTGGAGACTAAATATTGGAGAAGAGAATATACTTGTGGATCCATTGTATCTTCCAACCTTGTGATTATCGATACAAATTGGGTTTGCTTGTTATTCAATCTATTTGGATAAGAGATTAATTATGTTTTCTCAATTCATAGTTACTTTATCTTCCCATGACATGAGTGACTATACCCACAACTTGGTATTGTGGGAACCATGAGGATCTAACAAAATAGAATCAGATTATTTGCAATTCTTAGAATGAGTATTTATATGTATTAATCAATTCTCATTATTTTTCATGTTATCTAGTGGTGGCCAATATTAGAACTTGTCTAGTGTTACCTTTCCAATCCAGGTGGTAACAAATAGGAAAAAGAGATTGATTAACAAGATTCGATGATGGGTTCTCGTCTAATCAACCGGACTAGACCAAGGGGAGGTTGACCGGGATTATGGGTAATGGTTAGTATAGTGCACTATAGAGATGGGACAAGTTCCATAGTGAACTTCGACCTTTATGTTTGACCAAATGGTTGGAAGAACTTAAATTACCATCTTGCATGTGATATTCTAGTTGAGAATTGTGATATCCGGAGATGTTGAGTTAGTAAATCATGGGAAACACAATTCGCAAGTTGCTTTCCATGACTGATTGTCTTCCATAGTTAGTTTAGTTTAATTTATTATCAATCATTGCAAACCCCTTTTTCGGGAATTGAGTTAGTTAATTCTTGAATTATTTATTGATGAATCGATTTGGAAAGTCCCATATTCCCTGTGGGATTTGATCCTAACCTTGGTTAGGTTTATTACTGTGATGATCGCTTTGACAATAAAAGAGAGGTGTATCTTGAGCATGATCACAAGAAAATGGCGCCATTTGCAGGGGAAGACTGCGAGAGTTCGATTGAATTCACAGTAATTCAAGTGTTATTTCTTAGTTCTCTTGCAATTTACTTTTGTTTTTGTTTTTGTTTTTTGAGGTTTCTTCGAAGGGTATACTAGGTATTATATGCCTAATACAAGGAGTCAAGGCAATCCCTTAGCTCCAATTGACTTAGAGATCCAACAGGTTACAAGAAAAATGGCCTAAGAGAATGCTAGCATCACAGGAGCTGTTGTGTTGCTGCCTTTATCGATTGACTCAAAGTTCATTGTTTCTAGTGAGCAACTCCAGATATTGCAAAATTTTAGGTTGGTGTTCAGTCCTACCATCAGCATGGACACCTGGACAATATTGCATGCATTTGTAGGAGTGTAATGGAAACACAACTTTTTTCTATGGATGTTGGGGACTCAGTGTCTTCCCATTGTCTCTTACAGGCAATGTTGTGTTGTGGTTATCTGAACTTCCATAAGGTATGATCACTAGCTGGGATTAGTTGCAAAGGGCTTTCTTAGTAAGGTTCTTCATTAGATCAAACAGGCTTAAGTGGAGGGACGGAATCATCAGTTTTCAGCAATTCCGTGATGATTCGCTAATTTCGAAATAGGAGTAGTTCAAAGGATGCTTCAGGAGTGCTCTAGATGATGGCATTTCAGATACAACACTAGTAGCGAGCTTTTATTGAGCACTGAACTCAGATAATCAAGCATATGCAAATGCTCTTATGGGAGGTTTAGTCTTAGGAAAACCATTTGTAGAAGTTGTTGAACAGATGAACAAGTTGGCTGATATCCACCGTGTGTATAGCCTATACGTGAGCAACAAACTAGTTACATGGATATCTCTGATCGAAACTCTGAGCAAGTAAACATAAATGTAGAAATCTTTCAAATGCTTGAACAAAACAAAGCAAACCTAGAGGTTCTAGTGAAATAGACACAAGATCTAAACACTCCGGAGAAAAATCGGGGAAGTTACCACACCTAGGATGCAAGCCATGAGGAAGAGAGTGGTAGGAGCAGCTGGTTCACGCTACCGCACCATCAGTATAAAGGAAATGGAAGTTCTCGAGTTGAAGATATGCTTGCCCAGTTAGTAGAAAAGGCAGATACAGAAGAGAAGATGTTAAGAGATATAAAGTTCAATATTATCAAGATAAACTACAAAGTTGACCAATATTCGATGGCAATTCAACAGCTTAATATCCAATTCGGAATTGTATCAACACAACTGAACTAGATACAGAGTGGCATGATGAAAAAGGCAAAGTCTAGTGACAAGGACTCACCAAATCTTTAGAAAGCCTGAGTACTCAAGACGTCTAAGTTGTGTCATGACAAAAAATTAGTTGCTACTTGGGAGGCAACCCAAGGATTTTTTATTTTTTAGCATATTTTTGAGTTTATTTTTAGTTTTTAAATTCTGACTTGATTGTTATTTTTTGTTTTGATTGTTATTTCTGACATTGAGTTTATTGTATCTAGGGTGCAAGTGCATTACATGAAGAGCATATAGGTTCAGGACAAAGATTGCAGGTTTTGCAAAGAATTACATCTGATAAGTCTCTACGACCAGGCTTATGAGTTGTATTGCACTTTACGACTCATAATCCTGTATTGTAGAGAGTTACAGTGAGCAGGATATGTACACTTCATCTACGAGCCAACTTTATGACTTGTAGACAAACATATAAGTCATGAATGGGGTTTATGGAACCCAGGTATGTTTCTGAATTTTTCTAAGTGTTAAATGGTCTTATAGACATGGACTTATGGGTTGTAGACCAAGCTATGACTCGTAATTGGTGTTTCATAGAGCCAATCAACTGATATTGAATTGCTAACATGATAAGGGTATAAAAAGGGGTTAAAATATTTTGACCCCACTATTACCTTAAATTGACCGAAAAATTTCCTCAATTTCCTTCCCCATTAATTCTGATGATCTTCTCCAGTGATTGTGACACATTTTCAGCAAGAGAATACGGTAACTAGGGTTTCTTCATAAGTCATCTTCTTTTATTTTCTTAAGTTCATCTACACACTCGGTGCTACGGCCCCAAAGGGACAACACTCAAAGATTGAGGCATTTAGAAGGAAGCTCACTGATGAGCCTATAGATACAGAGCATTCGGGTAATGAGCAAACCCATTTGAGTGGGTAAATGGAGATTTATGACACCCCATTTGATCTAGCAGCACCTCGACCACAGAGCAGAGCTATTGCCAAAGCTAGGGAAAGAGTTGAGCAACCTCAAGCTGAGACAGTTAGTCCTTCACAAACTAATGAGAAAGGTAGTGAGGAGACTGGGATCAACATGCCCTAGCTGACTAGGTCCAAAGTTGAGCAGAGTTCAAAGGAGGGCTCTCAGGATAAAGAAGATGCCTAGTCCTTTGTCGTCCCATCATCTTCTTCAACATCAGATCCTAATAATCATTGGTGGGGTTTCAAGGACATCGAGGCCATATTTACCGAAGGTCTACAGCCAAAGTGGCAAGGCAAGACCATATGATCGATATATAAGGATCCCCCAGTGATTTCTGATGGATTGAGTCATATCCCAGGACTGGATGACATAATGACACGATATGGGCTCAAGTGGTTGATGGTTAAGCCTGGATGATATGCTCCAATGCTTGTACGGGAGTTCTATGTAGCTTAAAAATCCATCATTCTTCATGATCTTCCTATGGGGAAGAGACCTCTCATGCAGTCGTGATTAAGAGAGGTACTAGAGAGAGGGCGGCGGGTTGATATTTCAGAGGAGACAATCGGTCGTGTACTTTTTGGTCCTGAGTCTAGCTCTGAGATTGATAGATGAGTTAGGTTATATATTAAGGTAGGTAGAACTGCATTGATTTGAAACGATTCAATACAGAGGATGGAGTTTTGAGATGGGTGGCCAGTCACATTACTGAGCATGGTCCAGATCCTACTTGGGTCACCACAAATTGAGAGTCTATTGTGAAGTCATCACTCTCATTCCCCACCAAGTTTTGGTGGCTGGTGGTTGGATCTTGTATCCGGCCTATGCTAGCACATAACACACTTACACTGGAGCAAGCGGTATTGGTTGCTAACATCTTGGTTGACTATGATATTGATTGGGCTCGACTCGTAGCGGAGCAGATTCATGACCTTCAACCTCAAATTCCTATTTGAACAATCGCCGCTCAAGATGTATGCCATTTTTTGATCATGATCTACAGACTTTTCATTGAGTCCATAATGATGGTCACACTCCAATAAGAAAGCGGTCGCTATCAGTAATTAACCTAACCGAGGTTAGGGTCGAATCCACAGGGAATATGGATCTTGACTATAGGATTTTACTACTAATCATTCCTAGTATCTATAACTAGAATCTCTAGAAGGGGGGGGGTTGTGATTCAAAAACAAGATAAAATAAATGCTAACTAGATTATGGGAAAATGCTCAATTTGGGAACAACTTGGGAATTGTGTTCCCCGTGGTTTGTTGACTCAATTACCCTAGATAACATAACTATGATTAGTGAATTGCATATAGGACGATAATTTAGGTTCTTCCAGCCCTCTTGTGAAGGTGAAGAATAAATTTTAACAGGGCGCTTGGTCGACTACCATGGCGTGCCAACTAACCGTTACCTATTGCCCCATTCAACCTCCCCTTGGTAAGGTTTGGTCGATTAGACAGGAACACATCAACCCAATCTTGTCATCTACTTTCCTTTTGCTATTTGTTACTACCTTGGTCAGTATCGTGATAGTAGGCAGGGTTTGGTATTGGCCACCACTAAACAACATTAATCATTAAGGGAAATAGATAATACATGCAAAACCCTAATCATAAATATGCACAAAACCTAGGTCATTTCAAGTCAACTATCCATGGTTCCCACAACCCCAAGTTGTGGGTGCTTAGCTACTTATTGCTAAAGCAAAACACACAAAAATGCAAATAAGAAACATAGTTGAGAGTTTCACCAATAACAATGGAGGAGATAGGCACCACAAGTTGAAAACCCATAAGCTTGATTGATCAACAATGAGTACAAGACAAGATTTGCAATTGCCAAAATGAGTTTTACCAAAGAGAACACTAATCTACTCTAAAACCTAAGAAAAGCTTCAAACTTTTATTGAGACATATCTACTATTAGAACTCTATTAGAAAAACCTAACTTAATCTATTTATAGTATTTACAAAACAACCCTAGAAATCAACCAGAAAAGATAGCTGGCATCTGATAAATTTCGCAGTTACAACTTGTAGGTTGGCCTATGAGTCGCAGCCAGGGTCTTGTATCTGGTTCTTGGCATCTTTGACTAAACTGGTAGGACCCATAGGTACGAGTCGTTACTTGATCAATGATTGTGTGTTGGTCCATAGTCTTGACCTTCAGTTTTTGGTCCAATATTTTGGCTCTCTGATTCTTGCTATGAGTCCATCAATATGAGTCATAGTGTATCTTATGAATGTAGGTTATGCTCATAAGGGTGACTTTCACTTGGTAGATTTCTAATTTTTGGTCTTTGATTCCTGCTACGATACCACCCAAAGACTCATAGCATGAGCTACGACTCATAGAATAGTTGGTATGGCCTATGCTTTAGCAAAATCTGCAACTTTTCTTCAAAATCATGCCAACCTAACTTTTCTGCAAGATTAACACAAAAAGACATCAAAATACTAAAAAGTCGCTTTAAGAACTCATAAAATCCTTTATTTTAGGCATCAAGCGTGCTATAATTTGATGACACATCAATACCCTCAACTTAGAATTATTGCTTATCCTCAAGTGATGACTGAATCTACACAGACAAAGAGAAATACATAGTAACTAGTCTAATGACATATATATCGACTTCTCTGATTTAGGTACTCAATTACCATTTTCAAAACAAGTTTATAAAATTATTCAGCAAGCAGGAACATAATGGGATACCTGACAATCCTATCATGATAAGCTAAGGAGCATCAACCTTTCACAATCACTGGCATAGTCATATGCTAATCAAGTAGAGCAAATGCCCTCACTAGAAAGAAGTCCCTCAAACTCACTCAAGCACATTCAGAAATCAGGGACTAAGGAAGTATTCTTACTTTCACAATCGAAATTCATGCTCAATGACTAACACCATAAGCTTGCCCTTATACTCATTTTTTGGTTTAGTTCAAAAGTGGATTGGGATCACTTTAGGACTTATTGGCTTGTAATATGGACTCAGGGGGCTTTGGTATGGTATTTTGGGTAAATTATGACTAAAAGCTATCCTTGAGCCATGTTTACCAACACTTTTTGCTTTCATACTCCAATCCTTTCACCAACTCCTCCCTTATTTCTCCCTTGTCAAGTTATTCCCGGGCTTATTCTTTCACTTTTCAGCTGTGCCTTCATTTTGAACTCATTTTTGCTTATTTTTTTCAACTTAAGGCACTCTTTTCTTTCTTTTTCTTCACCCAACTTATGATTATTCATTTTCTTTCTTTTCACCTCAACTAACTACCTTATTTTTGTTACTTTATCACAATAAGGGCCACCCTTAACTTAGGCTTTTATCCTAAAGTGAAGTTCACAATATCTATGCCTCAAACCAGGGCCACCAATGCAAGCAATGGAAAAGATTTTGGAGCATCTTATGGATTAGGTATTACCAAATCATTTGACCCTTCATCCATTCTAATTCTATATATTCTTTGAAAATATAATAAAAAATCTTAAAAAATAACCACCCTCAACTTGGGCTTTTAGCCTCAATCAAGGTTCACATGCTCAAGGATAGATCAGGGCCAATGTCAGGGTATTTCATCAAATGAGGTAAGGTAAGCAAGGTGTCAAGAAAAAATATAAGTACATGAGAAGCTCAAACATTTGGAACAAGAGATTCACTAGTTCATTTGGAAGGTTCTTTAGGCGAAAGTGGGCTTATTATCAAAACAAAGACATAAGATCATTTCCAAATCAACCAATTACCAAACTAATCTTAGAGAACTATGGAAAGTTCTGAGTCCATACAATGATACATGAATGCATCAAAATAAGCTCACAACACATATGGAATTTGCATCCACAATCAAGTATAGACTCACAGGCCATGCTTTCAGTCTTAGCTTACCTTCATAATATCAGAACAAACATTGCCATATGCTCTAAAAATGTATGAATGCATTAATAATCACAACCTCAAAAATTTTGACGGTACCCAATTTTGCATCAAAAGTTTAAAGAAAATCTAAGAGCTATATATATGCCATAAGATAATATTACTATGCATTTACAAATTATCTATACTTCCTAAAACATGTCAGTTCAACAGAAAATTAAACATCCACAAGGAAAAAGAAACACAACAAGAAAATCTTGGGATCAAAAATAGGAAATAGGGGGAAGTTATGGACTTGAGGCTACTCATACTTCACCTTAATCCATTACTTCCATCACCCCACCAAAAGATGATACTTTGTCCTCAAAGTAAGGACAAAAAACAAAAACAAAACACTATAATATAGAAATATATACATATATTCATCAAAAACCAAAAATAAACATCCAAAGTAGACATAAAAATAACATCCAACATAAACATAATTTAAAACACAACCGAAAATGAACATAATAACACGATTGCTAGAAAGAGAACAAAGTATGCAAAATGTCAAGATAAGAATTGGGCTCAAAAGAAATCAAACATATTGGTGCTCATGCACCAGTCTCAGTTTGATTACCGGGGTCCTAAGGCTATCTTTCCTCCTCTACTGCAGTGCTGGAAGTACCCTCTCTAGGCAGGGTGTGCTGTGCTTAGTCTCTCTGAATAGCCGCCAACATAACCGACTCCTGCACCACCTCAGCAGGTATGGAATCCTCCTCCTATCTCAACTTCATCGGGGTTGGCTCTGGGTCAGTATGCTTAAGGGGCCTCTCCCCCCAAGTGTCTGTATGGTCTGCGAGCCAATCAAAAGCCTCGGCACCTCCTTATGCTACCTCTAAGGATGGAATGGGTGCTGGCAATAGCTATAATAAATCGTCCTTAAAGTTGGCCAACTCCTAAGTAAATGTACTTACGTCGGCAGGCCTAGCTCCATCAAGTCTCATTTGAACTCTTGCCTCAAATGCATTGATCCTGCCCTCCATTGTTCGTGCTTTCTCAGCAACTAATACTCTAGCAAATACCTCCATCCTCTCCTTGGAGTCCCAAACAATCTGATCCTTTCTTCGAAGATGTCAACTATCTCACCCCTAACCATGACTTCACTTAACAGTAGTACCTCAATGGTTTTCACGAGCCTCAGAAGGTTGTTGCATATAGTATCATAATATGAAGCATAGAATTCCCAGACCAAGTAAGGCGCATACTTTCCCAGCACTTATGATAGCCATCCTAATCCATAGCGGTTAATATCAGCTTCTAAACCTGGTACACCCTTCAGCCCAGAATCCTTCAACCTGGCCTCCTCGTGAAATCTCTGGAACGACCTCCCTTGACCCATTAGCTCTAACCCTTTGTCATATATTTCTTTCATGCCTGGAACACACCACCTTGTGTTTTTAGGGTCGATGGAGGTGACTGTGTATGTTGAATCATCATCCTGTAGAGGAACAATCTATTTGGAATGAGCCTGAGACATCTCAAAAGAATTTGGATTCGAAGTGGAATCATCATCATCTGACTCAGTTTCTTCACCCTCCTTATCAGACTGGGAGGGTTGCTCACTTCCATTGGTACCCTTGTTGATTATACTCGTACCAAAGGCACATTCACCGCTGGGTCATGGTGCACACGCATCTTCTCAGTTGACTGTTCCTCCTCGGAAGACACATCTCTGAGGCAATAACCTAAAATAGAAGCAGCACCCCGTCGTCCTCTTGAAGACATTTTCTCTGCAAATATGTTGAAGTATGAGTGCCAATATGTTGTATTCCAATTAACAAGTAGCAAAAGGTATAGTTATAAAAGAACATTATAAGTACTAAGATAGAACTAGATGCAAGGATGCAAATACGAGTTATAGATACGACTCGTAAGATGACCTACAAGTTGTACTTCAGCCTCGTAGAATGAGCACATAAAATAAAAAGCATTCTAGAATAAGCTAAGAGGCATTGATACGACTCTTAGCGTACGTCTACGAGTCGTAGCCTTGGCTTTTAGCTTATTTCAAATTCAGTTAGAGAAGTCAGATCAGGGCCACGAGGTCACCATTATGACTTGTAACTGATGCTACGAGTCGTAGGTGTTTCTCGCATGGAAAATGATAAGGCACCCTAGATGATTGTTGCCTTCTACGAGGAGTCACTACGACTCGTAGTGAGTCCTTGTAGGAGAAAGCGGAAAGTATCTCAGATGTCTCTAACTTTTCCATTGAGACTAACAATAACTCAAGCAAGCATAGATGTTTGCAACACAAAGGCATGGATGACACCATAGAAAATCTAAATTTTCTTCATCACCAGTCATAACAAAGCAAAGAAGAAATCAACCCTTAAAAGTTCTAAATTCTTTCAGAGGTATCAGCATCATCGCATATTTTTTAAAGTAAAATGATAACACCCCTCAACCCAAAATTTCAGTCCCACATGATCTTCATATGATAATGACTAACTGAGTACACAACAAGGCGCAAGATCATCATATCAAGGAAATAAGCATTTTCGTATCATATTCTTCCTTCTGTTACCATTACTTTTGCATGACTATACTCCTAGGGCATTCACCCATGCATCCATCAGATAATAACTTATTCAAAGATGAACCAATTTTAACCAAGAAAACTTACCAGATGAATAAATGAATGATGAGTAGAACCAAAAGTTAACAGAGTTCTTGGTGCACAATTCAATTTCTAGGGAACTCTAGCAGGTGAGAAATGTAAAGGATATGAAATAATGATAGGGATTTGTGAGGTAAGCGTATAAACTGAAAGGGAACACCTTTTGAAGGAAGATGAAGAGGCAAAAGACATTTGACTCTTAATATTCCCAATGGCTCATACTTTGAACTTTCGTAGATATGAGTCTTAAGCCGTCACACCACTCGTAGTCCAGGTCTCGTAGTAGACCCAACACTTATAAAAATTTTGATTTCATACCTGAGCACTATGAACCCCACTTACAACTCGTAAAGGGTTCTATAAATCGTAAAGTTAGCTCATAGTGTGGATGCCACTTTTTGATACTTAATGTTTCTCTTTACGAGGCATGACTATGTGTCGTAATGTTAACTATGACTTGTAGGCCTGCTCGTAGAAATTGTTTCACAGCATGATTTATCCATTCTTCAGATCTTGATTTGTTCCTATAGCTATCACTTAAGATACAACAAATATCAGTTAATGCGATAGGTTCAAAGTCTCAACAATTCCAAACATATCCTAACTTACTAATCAATAGTTAAAATATGATAAAATGTCTAAAAATAAAGCAATAAACACAAGAATCTTGGGTTGCCTCCCAAGAAGCTCCTTGTTTAATGTTGTGGCTCGACTCAGTCATTCATGAGTACTCATACTTCGTCATGGGCTCCATCACTACTCCTTCTACTTTTCCTTTGTTCATCTTGCACTACATCTAGTTGCTCAGCGAGCTGTTCAATCCTATCACCTAGACTTTGCATTGATATAGTTTGTTGTTCCACTTTGTAATTACAAGTGAGGATGTCAAACTTTATCTCCCTGATGATGTCATCTTGCTCATTCACCTTGGTCAGGACATGTTAAGAATATGCTCTATCCGGGTTAGTTGATTAGTGACACAATGTTGGTGGGGTAGCCTCATAAAATGTGTAGTATTTTCGCTTTTGGTTTTACTAGAGGCCCCTATAGATACGCTAGTGGTTGGTCTGGCTTGCCCCTAAAGGGGTTGGTAGACTTTAACAACTGTAGATAGGTTGTCCATGGTCTCAATTATCTTATTAAATGGCCGCCTTATGAACTCCCAACACTCTTCTCTAAACAATGGTCAGCCTGCCCTTATAGTTCAAAAGTTAGTGCTCGATAGAAGCTAGTTGCCAATTAATCATCAGTTAGACCATGGTTTTAACTTGCAGCCAAGCCCTATTTTAACCTCTCCCAAGCCACTACTAACGGTTCTCCTGGAACTCTTTTGAAGTTACAGATGTTTTGTAGCCTTTGCATGTTGGTCTCCTTATAGAAGTTTCTGAGGAGGACTCTTTGTACCTCTCCCCAATTTGAGCAAACATTAGGTGGGCGGATTGACCACCATTCTGCAGCTTCATTCCAGAGAGTCATGGGGAAAACTTGGAGAGCTATAGACTCTCAAATAGGATGTCTTGTCCCAAGGACCTCCCTCAATGTTTGACTAAAATTTTGTAGGTAAATTTGGGGATCCTCGAAATTTTTCGAATGGAATAAGGCACGCCTCTGTAGAGCTTCCGACAAATCGATTGCAATGTAAGGCTTCTGATCAGCCATAGCGCCAGTCAACCTGTTCCTAGAATTACTAACAAGAACAAACAGAAAAGTAAAATACAAGAGACTATAGAAAATAACACTAGAATTAATTAATAGTTAAATCAAATCAAACCTAGTTGTATTCTCCTGCGAGGAGCCATAATTTTATGATGATGGTCACGATCCAATAAGAAAGATGTCGTTATCAGTAATTAACTTAACCGAGGTTTGGGTCCAATCCATAGGGAATACGAGGCTTGACTATAAGATTTCACTACTAATCATTCCTATTATCTACAACTACAATCTCTAGAAAGGGGGGTTTGTTATTCAAAAACAACGTTAAATGAATGCTAACTAGATTATGGGAAAATGCTCAATTTTGGGAACAACTTGGGAATTGTGTCCCATGGTTTGTTGACTCAATCATCCTTAGATAACACAACTATGATTAGTGAACTGCATACAGGATGGTAACTTAGGTTCTTCCATCCCTCTTGTGAAGCTGAAGGTCGAATTTCACCATGGCGCTTGGTCGGCTATCATGGTGTGCCAACTAACTATTACCTATTATCCCAGTCAACCTGCCCTTGGTCAGGTTTGGTCGATTAGATGGGAAAATATCAACCACATCTTGTCATCTACTTCTCTTTTCCCATTCGTCACTACCTTGGTCGGGATCGTGATAGTAGGTAGGGTTTGGTGTTGGCCACCACCAAACAACATTAATCATGAAGGAAAAAGATAATACATGCAAAACCCTAATCATAAATATGCACGAAACATATGCCATTTCAAGTCAACTACCCATGGTTCCCACAACCCCAAGTTGTGGGCGCTTAGCGACTCATGGCTAAAGCAAAACACACAAAAATGTAAATAAGAGACATAGTTGAGAGTTTCACTAATAATAATAAAGGAGATAGGTACCACAAGTTGTAAACCCACAAGCTTGATTGATCAAAATAAGTACAAGGCAAGATCTGCAATTTCCAAAATGAGTTTTCCTAAAGAGAACTCTAATCTACTCTAAAACCTAATAAAAGCTTCAAAATTTTATTGAGAGATGTCTACTGTTCGAACTCTTTTAAAAAACACCTAACTTAAACTATTTATAGTATTTACAAAACAACCCTAGAAGTCAAGCAGAAAAGACAATTGGTATCTGATAAATTTTGCAGTTACGACTCGTAGGTTGGCCTACGAGTCGTAGTCAGGGTCTCGTATTAGGTTCTTGGCATCTTGGACTTAATTGGTATGACCCATAGGCACGAGTCGTTACTTGAGCTACGACTCATATATTAGTCTCGTAGTCTTGCCCTTCAGCTTTTTGTCTAATATTTTGACTTTCTGATTCTTGCTACGAGTCCATCAGTATGAGTTGTAGTGTGTCTTACGACTCGTAGGCTGGGGCTCATAGTGGTGACCTTCACTTCGCAGATTTCTGATTTTTGGTCCCTGATTCCTGCTACTACAGCACCCTACGGCTCGTAGCATGAGCTACAACTCATAGAATAACTCGTAGAGCCTATGCTTCAGCAAATTCTACAACTTTTCTTCAAAATCATGCCAATCTAACTTTTCTGCAAGATTTACACAAAAACACGTCAAAATACTAAAAAGTCACTTTAAGAACTTAAAAAATCCTTTGTTTTAGGCATCAAATGTATTATAATTGGACAACACATTAGTCCAAGGTGCATCTATTGCATCATTGTGACCACTTGGTATCAGCCCTACACACTCTAGATCCTAGCCTGATAAAGGCTGATTAGATCCCTGTGACACTTTAGAGGATACAACCTTCTCCTATGCCTGAGATGTTTGCTCTAGAGCCACCACAAGAGGGTTTAATGATTACCCTTACTAATACTCCAGCTGCTACTACTGATGAGAGACCCTAACAGCCTGAGATAGCCGATGTTGAAGGGGTCCTACTATAGCTGCTCCTACACCATAGGCTAGCACTTCACAGACTCTTACACTGGGCATGGTTCATGTGTTCGCAGTTTCTATTTAGTCCATGGGGCAGCGATTATCACAAACTGAAGCCTAGTTATCTCGGCTTATTTAGTAGCACAGGTCATGGGTCCGACAGACTATTGCGGACTCAGGGGAGCGATGAAAAGTCACCATATCTACTATTCAGGAGTAGGTTTCTACGATGGATACTTACACATTTGTGCCTTTGAGGACCGGGTGCAGAAGAGGTTAGCTAAGGCCCGACCATTAGATCTATTAGCCATACATAAGGAGATTGCAAAACTTAGTGCTAACTTGACTTCTTCACTAGTGGCACCAGTTAAAGTTCCAGAGTCTATATCTTCGGAGCCACTATTTGATATATTTGCCACGGAGGATCCCACATAGCTTTCCCATGGGAAAAGACCCCTTATAGAGGGTGATGAGACAAAGGAGAGGCATGTGCATTCGAAGATCTTTGAGGTTGATGATGAAGATGCAAAGGATGAGCTCGGGCTGGTCTTGCGAATATCGAGGCGAGAA
Organism: Solanum clarkiae; assembly: GCA_011800125.2. Lineage (NCBI taxonomy): Eukaryota > Viridiplantae > Streptophyta > Magnoliopsida > Solanales > Solanaceae > Solanum > Solanum clarkiae. The sequence goes on from JAABOM020057877.1 coordinate 24,829, forward strand.
GAGTACCGGAGACTATCCCAGGAGCATAATAGAGCAATGAGTATTGGCCCATCGGGAAAGAGTTTGGCTGCTGTGCAAAGTACCCCACAGGAGGGCAATGAACTTATCCAGCCTGAGATTGGTGCTTAGGCACCAAGACATGTTTTTTGACCCCTTCTATTTACTTTGATTTTGATGTGGTACATTAAGGACAACATACAGTTTTTTCAATAGGGTATGGGTAGTTATGGACCTTGGTGAAGTTTGAGTAGCTTATAATCCATAACTACCCCAAAATTTTGATCCCAAGGTTTTCTTGCCTATGTTTTTTTTCCTCGTGGATATTTAATTTTTGTTGAAACGACATGTTTAGTATGTTTTACATAATATTTGTAGCATATAGTACTTCAATGTATGGCATGTACCATGTTTTGATGATTATTTTGAAATATTTTGAAAAATGGTCCCCACCAAATATATTTTAATTATTAGTTAAATTGTAACTATGCATATTTGGGTGTTTGTCAGTATTTGTCATGATGTGTGTGTAATTGAGATATTAAGCATGATATGTGAGTTCCTTGTAATTTATGCAATGCCATGTGTGAGTGAGCTTGTCTTGCCAGATTCATGCATATTTTGTGCTAATTTCAAAACTTTTCCTATTACTCTAAGTTGGATGATAGACTAAATAGATTGGGAGGTGATCTTAGGCTTTTGTTCTTTAAATTAGTCCAGTTTAGCCTTAAATAACCGACCAAATGATGTATTATCCCTTGGTCCAAAATTTTTAGCCTTGTATGTACCATTTCTTTCTGAAATACCTAATTAACTTAACCTTGCCTAGTGATGAATCTTGAATTTGGCCCTGGTCTGTCCTTGAGCACTGCGAATCTTAATGGAGGAAAAATTCCTAAGTTGAGAGTGGTTACAAAAAGTAGCCCTGGTTTGGAGAATAGATATTGTGTACTTCAAAATAGTCGAAAACCCTAAGTTGAGGGTGCCCAGTGTAGAGTTAAAATCATAAAAATAAGGTGGTGAGTTGGGAATGAGTAGAAAAAGAAGAAAATCATGTACGGGGAGAAAGAAAAAGAAAAAGATGCCTTAAATTGAGATTAAAAGCAAAATGATATATGAAAATGAGGAAAAAGCTGAAAAAAGAAAAGAAAATACCCCGAAAAGCTTGAATATGAAGAAAAACAGAGAATAAGGTGAAATTGATTAAGTTTATAAGGTGCAAGTTATGAAAAACGTGGCTCAAGGATGGTCTTTAGTCACCATATTTCAAAAAATGGCCTACCAAAGCCCCATAAGCATATGTTACAGGGATAGAAAGTCCTAGAGTGATCGTAGTCCAGTTGATTGAAAATGTGAGTCATGAGCGTATGGGCAAGCTGATGATATTAATCAATGTGCATGAATATCTTTGTGAGTGTGAGTATGATTGCATAGTCCCAGTGTTAATTTTGAAATCATCGTTGAGTGTGTTGTTTGGGACCTCTTTCTGCGAAGGCATCTGCATTGAATTCTTAACACTTGACTTGTTTAGTTATTGTGGATTATGGATATTCTCTTTCATGTCACAGTTGTGTTGTCAGATACATCATTATGTCTTGATTTTCCTAAATAGCTATCTAATCTTATTTTGAAAATATAGTGTGGGTACTTGAGCCTGAATTGTACAAGATATATGCAATTAAAGTTCTATTTTGTGCGTTACTGTGTTATTTAGTTAGATTGAGTTGTCACTTGAGGACAAGAACCAATTTTAAGTTGAGGGTGTTGATGTGTTTTCAAAATACAACACATTCGACGCCTAAACCTTGAGATTTTGTGTGTTCTCAATGAGATATTTGTGATTTATATGTGTTTTTGGTTTATTTTTGTAGAAAAAGCAGGTTGGCACAATTTTGGGAAGAGCTCTTGTTTTTGCAGACTTATGAGACTCTCTAGAAGTCATAAAGCTATCTAGGAGGGGTAGATTTTATTTCGTAGGAATTCTCAATGTTGGATGAAAGTTTGAAGATTTGAGGTTCAGTGATACGAGACCTCTTTACGGCTCGTATATTACTTTATGATCATATTGGGAGGTTTCGTAGAAATTGCCAGTGTTTTTTAGTGTTGGACCGAGTGCTGCAGAGATGAATTACGAGAGGAAAATATGAGTCCTAGATTAGACTACGACTCTTGAAGATGTTTCGTAACAGTGAAGTCCAAGATCTAAGAAGCTAAAGACGAAGGCCCGATTATGACTCGTACACCCAAGTACGAGTAGTAAATGCGAGTTGTAGCAGCCGCCCACCAATTTTGCTAATTTATTTAGGGACTTGTTTGTAAGTACTATATATAGTAAATATTAGGTCATCAAGCGCAGTTTTCATAGTTTCTCATAGATTTTTTAGAGATTAGAGTAGAGAGAATGATATTAGAGCATTTTTAGGGTTTTAGATTTGGAGACTAAATATGGAGAAGAGAATACACTTGTGTATTCATTGTATCTTCCAACCTTGTGATTTTCAATACAAATTGGGTTTGCTTGTTTTCTAATCTATTTGGGTAAGCAATTAATTATGTTTTCTCAATTCTTAGTTTCTTTATCTTCCCATAGCATGAGTAGCTAAACCCATAACTTTGGGTTGTCGGAACCATGAGGATCTAACCCAATAGACCCGAATAATTTGCAATTCTTAGAATGGATATTTACATGTATTAATCAATTCTCTTAATTTTGCATATTTTCCAATGGTGGACAACATTAGAACTTGCCTAGTGTTACCTTCCCAATCCAGGTGGTAATGAATAGGAAAAGGGATTGATTAACTGGATTCGATGATCTGTTCTCATCTAATCAACCGAATTAGACCAAGGGGAGGTTAACTAGGACTATGGGTAATGGTTAGTATAGCACACTATGGAGATTGGGCATGTCCCATAGTGAAATTCGACCTTCAACTTTAACCAAAGTATTAGAAAAACTTAAATTATCGTCCTGTATACGATATTCTAGTTGAGAGTTGTGATATCCACGGATGTTGAGTTAGTGAATCGTGTGGAACACAATACCCAAGTTGCTCTCCATTATTGATTGTCTTCCATTTTAGTTAGTTTAGATTAATTTCTTATCAATCATTGCAAACCCCCTCTTTTTTTGGGAATTGAGTTAGTTAATTCTTGAATTGTTTATTGGTGAATTGATTTGGAAAGTCAGTATTTCCTGTGGGATTCGGCCCTAACCTTGGTGAGGTTTATTACTGTGATGATCACTTTGACCTCGAAAGAGGTATATCTTGAGCATGATCAGTCCCTCGTCTATCCACTATATAGTCAAAATCAGCTATTGATATGGGCACAGGCAACTCTAGTCTAAATAGTATGTGGTGGATGGTGATCTTTGAGATATCCACCCGCTGGCCCCTCACTTTGGTCTCCATCAGTGTGGGCTGAGCGAAGGGTTTCTTCCTCTTGGGAAGAGTACGATGAATGGTGGCTACATAAGATGCGTAGAACTCCCACACCATGGTCAGGGAGTAACTCCCGAGAGACTTGGTCAGCCACTAGTGAAACGACACAAAAAAGGCCCAAAAATGTGCCTCGAAAATGCCCATAATCGTAATTTCCATATCTCTCGAAATTCGTGCGTGATATCAAAATTTGACTTTATATTCGTGATCAGGGGGCAAAATTGAATGGGAAATAGGTATAACCCCAATTTTAGAGAAACCATAGCAAAATTTCATTTTCCAAAAGATTTCTTATCCAATGTTAATCCGCGCCCGAGGCGCGACGTGCTAGGGGAGCGGAGATGTGTAAGTTCTTTAGTTTTCACTGCTTTGGCCTAAGGCTTAAGGGCCTTGGGACTAAGCCTTCCTATGCGTAAAGACACCTATACTTAGTCATTTTTCAACCCTATATCACTTAAGATACTCCCAAAATCCTCTCTAACACTTATCCAAATATTTCATCCAAATTATAGAGTCCCAAACTCATCTTTGGATCTTAAAAAAATTCATTCAAGCTTCAAGTTCTCATTCAAATCTTTATCAAGGAAATCCGCGAAATTGAGGTATGTGGGTTTAAACCATTGGGTTCTTTCACACATGGTGCTCAACATTCCGTTTTACATAAATCGAATGTTTTCAAGTTGGGTTTATCTATGGGTATCTCTTGTTATAAATTTGATTGTAAACTATGTTTGGGTTTCATGAAATGTTAATTGTTTAAGCATGTTTTGAGCTATGAATCTATGATCTATTATGAGATTTGTTGAGGAGTTTTAATGTATCATGTATGAGGGTATTACCAGGTGTTAGCGGGTTGATTTACATGGAGTTTTCTCACATGATTTCACTCTTGAATTGCATGATTTTGGACTAGCATTACATACTCGCCAAATATTTAATAAAATGTCCGGTTAAGGTTTATTGAGTAATTGATGTTCTATTTTATGACTTATAAGTCAAGGGACTTTATGATAATGAAAGGAATACATTTATGTGTTGAATTCATGAAAAGTATCTGTATTGTTTCAAGTTGACCAGACTATGATGGGGGTGGTATGCCCATCTACCTTGTTGAGGGGTATGCACCTTGACCACCATGATGGGGAGTGGTATATTCATCTACCTTGTTGAGGGGTATGTACCTTGACCACTATGATGGGGGATGGCATGCCCGTCTACCTTGTTGAGAGGTATGTACATTGACCACTATGAGGGGGGGTGGTATGCCCATCTACCTTGTTGAGGGATATATAGCTCTATCACATTCCAAGGGAGTGGTAACCCATGGAGTTCAAATAAAGCTTACTTGGGCTATGTGGATTTGGTCTCTTCCTACACATGTATTATGTTCTATATAAGCATATGATTTACAAGAATGTTATATTTGAAACATTAGTCATGTATGCCACGTTGTTGTTATAGTTATTCCTTGCTTATGATTATGCTTTTTAACTATGTTTTCTATCTCTTGTTGCATTGGATCCTACATACTTAGTACATTAAGACGTACTAACGCATAATATATGCCTACATGATGTTACCATGTAGGAGATGGAGCCCCTCACGATCACCCTCCACGTGGCTAGTTTTGTCATATTGAAGATAAGCTTTGTGTGATTCCTCAAGTTCGGGGACACTAGCTATGTTAATCTTGCTTTGTTTACTCTTAATGTTGAACTCTTGATACTACGAGGGTGAGCCCAAAAAGTGTCTTGTCCCCGCTCAAATCTATGTTTAGAGGTGTTGTTTGAAAAAATGATGTACTTATGCTTTGAGCTTTGGCACTTCTATGTTTTATGCTATCAAAAACTTCCCTCAGTCCATCTATCCTTATTTATATTCTCTTGTTGTTATTTAATTTCTCCCGCGACCAAGGATGTGTAAATGAATGCTAAGAGACTTGTTTTGGGTCCCTTCGAGTTCCCATTCACCGTGTCACGTCTAGGCCCTAGGCTTCGATTGTGATAAACTTGATATCAGAACTCTAGATTGTTGATAGTTGTCGGAATCCAATACACCACGTCGATTAGAGTCTTGCTCATGGTTGTGAAGTGCAACACAACTATGAGTAAGAAGCAATGAGATGTTTTAGCAAATGTTTCCCTTCTTCTTGATCTATATCATGCTATAGAAGTTAAGGTAAGGATTTCCCCTAACAAATGTTCTTTGCTATTCTAGATCATGCCTATTCCAAGAGGAAGAAGAGCTCGTTCACCCGAGGAGCAACCGCCATTTCCCGTTCCTCAAGCTCCTCATGATTGGGGAGTGGCTCATGAATAGTTCTGGGATGCTATATCATGCTAGCCCATGTCATAACCAATCAAATCAACCAAGGGGACTAAGTCCCTCATGCTCTTACTCCAGCTTCTAGGTTGAGGGATTTTACAAGAATGAACACACTGGGTCTAACGTGGATGAGGACCCTCAAGAATTTATTGATGATGTGTACAAAGAGTTGTCTATTATGGGGGTTAACTCAGAGGAGAAAGCGGAGGTGGTGGCCTACCCACTTAAAGGGGTTTCCCAAATATGGTTTACTCAATGGGAAGTGGGGAAGTAGACAACAACGTGATCCTTTTGGAGGAGTTTAAGATGACATTTCTCAACCGATTCTTCCCTCTTGAGCTAAGAGAGGCCAAACTGATAGAATTTATGAATTTAAAGCAAGGGTCCATGAGTCTGAGGGAGTATGCCCTCAAGTTGAACCAACTCTCTAAATATGCTCCATAATTGGTGGTCGAGGTAAGGTATAGGATGAACATGTTTGTGATGGGTGTGTCTGACTTGGTAAATGAAGAATGTCGTGCCACCATGTTGATAGGTGATATGGACTTGTCCCGCCTCATGATAAATGTCAAAAAATTAGAGGGGGAAAAGTTGAGAAAGAGAATGAGTGGTGAGGCCAAGACGGCCTATCTTAAAGGTGAATTCCAAAATTCTAAGGGTGGCCGGTTTCCTCAAGGCCCAAGTTCCAAGGCCAAGGGTCTTCCAGTGCTCCTCATAGAAGGTGTACGAATGATACCCTAAATACCAAGGGTGTGGTAGGATCCACAATCACCCATGTTTGAAGAACACTAATGCTTGCAATGGTTGTGGTAAAGTGGATCATAAGGTGATTGATTGTCCACGTGCACAAAACAAAGGTAGAGATGGTCGTCCACAAGGCCAATGTGCAAATGCTGGTTCTAGGGGATAAGAAAGCCAACAAGGGGGTGCTCCAAGGCAAAATGGATTCTATTCTCTTCAAGGGAGACAAGGAATAGATGAGTGCCTGATGTCGTCACCGTTATGTTAAAGGTTTATCATTTTAATGTGTATGCTTTGATTGACCTGGGTGCTACTCTTTCTTTTATTACTCCTTTTGTTGCCAAAATGCTTCCTGTAAAACCCAAATTGTTGTGTGAGCCATATGAAGTGTCTACTCCCATTGGTGCATCTATTGTTGCTAGAAAAGTCTATAGAAATTGTCCCGTATTTATTTTGCATAAAATATTGCCTTGTGATGTTGTTGAGTTGGATATAGTGGATTTTGATGTCATTCTTGGAATGGATTGGTTGCATGCATATTATACCTCTATTGATGTAGAATCCGTAGGGGCAAATTCCAATTCCCTAATAAACCCATCCTTGAATGATAGATTCATTTCTTGTATTAAAGCCCAAAAATTGATTGCTAAGGGTGTGTCTATCATCTTGTTCCAAATGTTCCTAGAAATTCCTACCCCCATAATCAATAATCCAATTAATAAAAGTTTGATCCTTCCTATAGAGTCTTCCGATGGTTAATGAGTTCCTTGATGTCTTTCCAAATGAGCTTTCTGGTGTTTCTCCCCAAAGGAAAATAGATTTTAGCATAGACTCCTTCCCAGTACTCAACCAATTTCTATTCCCCCTTGCCGTATGGCCCTGGCGGAGTTAAAGGAGTTAAAGGAGCAATTGAGGAATTTGTTGGAGAAAGGTTTCATAAGGCCTAGTCAATCACCTTGGGGTGCACCTGTGTTGTTTGTGAAGACGAAGGATGGAACTCTTAGAATGTGCATTGATTACTGACAACTTAATAGGCTCATCATAAAGAATAAGTACCTTTACCAAGGATTGATGATCTTTTTTACCAACTTCAAGGGGCTAGTCACTTCTCTAAAATTGATCTTCGGTCTGGGTATCACCAAGTGAAAGTGAGGGAGTGTGCCATTCCCAAGATGACTTTCTGGACTAGGTATGGGCACTATGAGTTTGTGGTTATGTCCTTAGGGTTGACTAAGGCATCGACTATCTTCACGGATCTTATGAATAGGGTCTTTAAACCCTACCTTGATTTGTTTATGGTGGTTTTTATCGATGATATCTTAATCTATTCGCATTTTGAGGACGAGTGTACGGATCACTTGAGGGTGGTATTGCAAATATTGAGGGAAGAGAAGATGTATGCCAAATATGAAAAATGTGAGTTTTGGTTGAAAGAGGTTGCCTTTCTAGGTCATGTGGTGTTGGGTGATGGTATTAAGGTGGATCCTAAGAAGATCAAGTTGATTAGAAATTGGCCTAGACCTTTGACTCCATCAGATATTAGGAGTTTCTTGGGTTTGGCAGGTCATTACCAAATGTTCGTGAATGGTTTCTCTTCTATTGCCTCTTCTATGACTAAGTTGACCCAAAAGAATGCAAAATCTGTGTGACCGATGAGTATGAAATGAGCTTCCAAACTTTGAAAGATAAGCTTGTATTTGCTCCTATCTTGTCTCTATCGGAAGGGTTTGTTGTGTATTGTGATGCCTCAAGAATTGGTTTGCGTTGTGTTTTGATACAAAATTGTAAGGTGTTATCTTATGCCTCTAGACAACTTAAGGTGCATGAAAAGAATTATCCTACCCATGATCTTAAATTAACTGTCGTGGTATCTTCTTTGAAAATTTGGTGTCATTACTTGTATGAGGTTCATGTTGATGTGTTCACCAATCATAAGAGTCTCAAATATGTGTTCACCCAAAACGATCTCAACTTAAGACAAAGAAGGTGGTTAGAGGTCCTTTCAGGATTATGATATGAGAGTTCATTATCACCCTGGTAAAGCTGAATTTGTGGCCAATACTTTAAATAGGGTATCTATGGGTAGCCTAGCACATGTTGATGATGGTGGGAAAGAGGTAGCTAGGGAGGTCCATCGATTGGCCAGATTAGGGGTTAGGTTTGAAGAGGTTGATAACGGCGGTATAGTGGCTATTAATGGTTCTAAATCTTCATTGATTGAGGAGGTAAATGCAAAGCAAGATCTTGACCCCTCCTTGTTAGAGTTGAATGCCTTGGTGAGAGATGGTAAGGTAGAGGTTTTCTCCAAAGGGGGAGATGGTACCCTTAGGTACAAAGGTAGATGGTGTGTGCCTAGTGTTGATGACTTGATAAAGAAGATTTTAGATGAGGCTCATAATTCTTCCTATTGTATTCACCCCGGTTCTACGAAGATGTATAGAGATTTGAGGGAAATGTTTTAGTGGGATGGCATGAAGAGAGACATGGCTAGGTTTGTATCCTGTTGTCATAATTGCCAACAAGTGAAGGCCGAACATCAAAGACCGGGTGGGCTAGCCCAAGATATAGAAATTCCTTCTTGGAAGTATGAGGAAATTAACATGGATTTTGTGGTTGGGTTGCCTAAGACTAGAAAGCATTTTTATTCTATTTGGGTTGTGGTTGATAGAATGGCAAAGTCAGCTCATTTCCTACCAGTCAAGACTATTTATGGTGCCAAAGATTATGCCACATTGTATATTCATGAGTTGGTTAGATTGCATGGGATGCCTTTGTCTATCATATCGGATTGTGGTGCTTAATTCACTGCTCACTTTTCGAGGCCCTTCCAAAGAGGTCTTGGTACCATGGTAAAGATTAGCATGACCTTTTACTCTCAAACAGATGTCCATGCCGAGAGAACTATCCAAATATCTTGAGGATACGCTTAGAACTTGTTTTTTGAAGTTTAAGGGTAGTCGGGATGAATTCTTTCGACTCATTGAGTTTGCTTACAATAATAGCTAACATTCAAGCATTGGTATGGCTCCTTTTGAGGCTCTATTTGGTAGACGTTTTTGGTCGCCGATTGGATACGGTGGGGGAGATGGCTTTGTTAGGAACGGATTTGGTTATGGAGACGATAGAGAACGTGAGGATGATAAGGGAATGACTGAAAATAGTCCAAAGTATACAAAAGTACTATGCCGATATGAAGAGGAGGGACCTTGAATTTAAGGTTGATGATTGGGTTTATTTGAAGGTCTCACTTATGAAGGGTGTGGTTCATTTTGAAAAAAAAGAGTAAATTGAGCCCATGATTTATTGGTCCTTATAGAGTGTTGAGGAGGATTGGTAAGGTGGTCTATGAGTTGGTGGTGCCCATTGATATGAATATGGTTCATCCGGTCTTCCATGTGTCTATATTGAGGAAGTGTGTGGGTGACCCAAGTGCTATTGTGCCTTTAGATATTATAGGTGTTGTTAAAGATAATTTGACTTATGAAGAGGTCTCCATAGAAATTTTAGATAGACAGGTGAAGAGTTTGAGGAACAAGGATGTAAATTCCATTAAGGCCTTTGGAGGAACCAACAAGTTGAAAGTGCCACATGGGAAGTCGAGGCAGAAATACAAAAGCGATATCCCTATATCTTCCATTCCACTCAAGCCTAAGGTAATAATTTAAGTCCCATACATGATTTCAAGTCTTAAGTTTCAGTCCTTATGTCATTTGCATGCATCCATGTATATGTTGACAAGTTTATGGTGATTTTTGACACTTATCTTGAAATTTTGAAATAATGTTTTAATGCATTTGGTGCATTCAGGTGTTGGGATGAAATCATCTTGGTTACTTCTCTTATATATGTTTCTTTGACATTCGGGGACGAATGTTCCTAAGGGGGAGATAATAAAATTCCCCAAAAAGTGCTCAAAAATGTTCCTAAGGGGGAGATAATGAAATGCCCCAAAAAGTGTCTGAAAATATTACTTCTCAAAATCCATGCGTGATATCAAAAATCCAAATTCATATTCGTGATCAAGGGAAAAATTGAGTGGGAAAAGGGTATAACCCCAATTTTAGAGCAACCGTAGCAAAATTTTATTTTTCAAAGAATTACTTATCTAGTGTCGATCCACGCCCGAGGTACGATGTGCCAGGGGCGCGGAGATGTGTAGTTTTTTTAGTTTTCACTATTTTGGCCTAAGGCTTTGAGGCCTTGGGTCTAATCCCTCCTATCTATAAAAACACCTATACTTGGTTACTTTTCAACTCCATATCACTCAAGACACTCCCAAAATCCTCTCTAACACTTAGATAAATATTTCATCCAAATTCAAGTGTCCCAAACTCATCTCCGGATCTCAAGAATTTCATTCAAGCTTCAAGTTCTCATTCAAAACTTCATCAAAGAAACCCCTGAAATTGAGGTGTGTAGGTTTCAACCATTAGGTCCTTCCACCCATGGTGCTCGACCTTCCTTTTTATATAAATTGCATGTTTTCAAGTCAGGTTTATCTATGGGTATCTCTTATTATGAATTTGATTGTAAACTATGCTGGGGTTTCACTAAATGTTGATTGTTTAAGCATATTTTGAGCTATGAATCTATGATCTATTATGTGATTTGTTGAGAGTTTTTAGTGTATCTTGCATAAGGGTGTAACCAAGTATAGGTGGATCGATTTACATTGTGTTTTCTCACATGACTTCCCTCTTAAATTGCATGATTTTGAACTAGCATTACATACCCACGAAGTGTTTGATAAAATGTCCGTTTAAGGGTTCTTGAGTTATTGATGATCTATTGTATGACTTATGAGTCAAGTGACTTTACGATGATAAAAGGAATGTATGTATTTGTTGAATTCATGAAAAGTATCTATAGAATTGCAAGTTGACCACACTACGATGGTGGTGGGGGGGTATGCCCATCTACCTTGTTGAGGGGCATGTACCTTGACCACTATGATAGGGGGTAGTATGCCCATCTTTTTTGTTGAGGGGTATGTACCTTGACCACTATTATGGGGGTGGTATGCCCATCCACCTTGTTGAGGGGTATGTACCTCAATCACTTTCCAAAGGGGTGGTATGCCTTGGAGTTCAAGTAAAGCTTACTTGGGATATATGGATTTGGTCTCTTCCTACACATGTATTATGTCCTATATAAGTGTATGGTTTACAATCATGTTTTATTTCAAGCATTTGTCATCCATGCGACGTTGTTATTATACTTATTCCTTGCTTATGATTATGTATTTTGACTGTGTTGCCTATCTTTTGTTGCGTTGGATCCTGCATACTTAGTACATTCAAATATATTAATGCATACTCTATGCCTACATGATGATACCATGTAGGAACCGGAGTCCCTCACGATCATCCTTCACGTGTCTTGTTTTGGCATCTTGAAGATAAGATTTGGTGAGTCCTCAAGTTCGAGGACACTACCTATGCTACTCTTTCTTTGTTTACTCTTCATATTGAACTCTTGATACTATGAGGGTGAGCCCGGAAAGTGTCTTGGCCCCCACTCAAATATATGTTTAGAGGTGTTGTTGGAAAAAATGATGTACTTATGCTTTGCGCTTTGAATCTTCTATGTTTTATGCTATGAAAGACTTTCCCTAGTCCCTTTATCCTTGTTTATTCTCTGTTGTTCTTGTTTAATTACTTCTGTGACCAAGGATGTGCAAATGATATGCTAAGAGGCTTGTTTGGAGTCCCTTTGGGTTCCCATTCACCATTTCACATCTAGGCCATACGCTTGGGTCATGACAACTGGAGCCCATATCTGATCATGTGACCTGGAGACTTGAGACACTGTCTAGTTTGTCTGGGATGACACGAGGCTCCTGATAAATGGATTGGCCTGGCTTGCACCACTCTATAGTTTGCACATCCTCTACATAGATATCCCATATGTCCTTAATGCAACATCGACTAGTAAGAGCATCTAGTGGAGATGGTGATACCCGAGGTGCGCCAGAGGACTCTGTCTCTAACTTGTCATCGGAGCTTGACTTTGAGATGAACTCCTCTCTGGATGGAGTCATCTATATAGAGCTTCTCTTGTCATGGTCTCCCTCATCAGACTAGGGAGTATGGATGATAAGAGCCTGAGTCTATCAAGATCATCCAGTGGCTCTCGTCTATGATCTGTCAGCCTCTGGGATAGATCAGACGTCGAGATCCTCTAGTGAACCATTCAGTATGGTGGTCTGTTCCCTGAGGGATTATCACTAAGCCTCCTCTACATAGCCTTGATTTCCTCGCTTCTTGGTTTTGGGCCATGGTACCTGAGACATAGACATTTTACGCACCTTGGTTAGCCCTACAAATCAAAAAATGACATGCAAAAGTAAGTCAGACTTAGTTGTAGAAGGGTTTATAAAAGCACCTCTATGGACTTTTGCACTATAAGCCGTAGAAGGCTCTCGTAAACCAGTGTTCAAAAATTTGTGTTCGCTCCAATGACATCTATGTGACCAGGTATGACTCATAGATGGTTTGACGAGTAGTAGACTGAGAAGTAGATAATTCTAGTTTCTGAATTAATTTCAGGCATGGATCCACAAAACCTTTCTATGAACCGTAAAGTATTCTATGACTCATAGAAGGTCTCGTGTGATAGGTACTCAGAAACTTTAGATTCTTGAATCTTATATGAGAGGCCATTACGACTCATGGAATATTCTGTGGGTTGTAAAAGCCACTCGTAGACCTGAAAACTCAGTTTCCTTAGTTTATAAGCCCATCAACATGGACCCCTTACAACTTTTTAGTTCTATTCTAATAGCATTGAAGCAATACGCACGCATTTACATGATCTTCAACACAATAAACAACCCCCAAAATGATTATTAGTACATATACCCCATTGAAAATAATTATACATGCTTTCCTAACCCGCTTGACCTCGTATAAATGAACTAACGATGAAAACACAGACCCATGCCATCACACAAAGACAGTCAAACATACAATCAATTCAATTCACATGATGGGTGACTTGATGGGCACCAAAACACATCATTCAAACATAGATGATGACAACCACACCAAATTTTGGCCTTAAATACATATATTCAAACATGGACAACCATAATTCAATCAACATGTCAAATTTCACACAAGGGTTTGAGTCTAACACAACCATACCCGACAAAATTTCCAATTTATCCATACAATAATTGGAAAATTAATGGTATTGTATTGACCAAAAATTACTAATTGTGTGATTAGATTGAAGAAGATGAAGGAGGTGATGAGAAACTAGAAACCCTAGGTCATCAAAAAAACCTTGCCGAAAAATAGAGCAGGTGTTGCGATCAGTGGTTGGAAAATTAGGGGTCGATTTTAAGTGGGTATATTTGGTAAATTAGGGCTCAAATGGGGTCAAAATGTTATGACCCTAATATTTATACTTTGATCGGGTCAGTTAACAATTGATAGGCCTTGACTCTACGAAACCCCAATTATGGGCCATATAGTGTTTTACAGCTCATGAAATGTGATTTCATAGAACATCCAAACCCTCATTCTAAGGACTAGGTTTCATGGTCTAGTCTTCGAGTTGTAAAATGAAGTATGATTTATTGAGTTGGTCATAGATACCACAACACTTAGTCAAAAATTTAGAAGACTTACATGGGGTGTACGAGCCCTATTCACGACCCATAATTTCATCTATGAATAGTAAAGTTGTCTCGTAGACTGAAGTTCCCAACATTTTGCTCATTTAAAGTGTTTCATTTGCTTGTGGACTTTTGAGACGAGGGTTTCCACGAAACAACCTCTCAATTTCTATGAAGTAGTGGTAAGGTCTGCGTACATTCTACCCTCCCCAGACCCCACTTGTAGGATTCCACTGGGTATGTTATTGCTATTGTGGTTTGTAGAATCCGTCGAAGAGGCACTTCTTGATGCCCTTTTAATCCATGAATGGCTAACTATTCCTGTACCTACACATTTTTCATAGAACACACAGTTACCCTATATGTAACCAGCCTAATGTCCAATATTACAACAAAAAATACAAGAAAATAAACTACCTACAAGTCCAAAAACTAAAAACAGAGCTACCACTACACTACTACATCAGAAACTTAGGGTTACCTCCCAAGTAGTGCCTAATTTATCGTCGCAGCGTGACTTGAACAACTTGGTTACTTAGACTTCACCAAGTGCCCCACCCTTCATTCTTCAAATCTGGCCTCTTCATAGACTTATAGATACTAAAGGCAACCTTTGCATCGTTCAATCCAAACCTGAGTTGACCAGCTTCCATATCCACCAGTGCTCGACCAGTGGCTAGGAATGGTCTTCCAAAGATGACTAGCACGGCGAAGTCGATTTCGCAATCTAGGATCACAAAGTCTATGGGGAATATGAGAATTTCAACTTTTACAAGCACATCAGACATAATCCCCTAAGCTTCTTCACCATGCTGAAACGCCCCAAAAGTGCCCAAAAATGTGCCTCGAAAATGCCATAATTGTAAATTCTATATATTTCAAAATCCATGCGTGATATTGAAAATTTGACTACATATTCAATATCAGGGGGCAAACTTGAGTGGAGAACGGGTATAACCCCAATTTTAGAGCAACCGTTGAAAATTTTTATTTCTTCAAAGTTGACAAAAAAAATAAGGATCCGCGTCCCTGGCGCGACGTAGCCAGGGCGCGGACTTGTGTATTTTGTTGCCAGTTTTTCCTATTTCTTTCCAAGGACTTGGGGTCTTAGGGCTAAGCCTCCCTATACCTAAAAATACCTATACATAGTCATTTTCCAACCCCATATCATTTAACACATTCCACAAAACCCTCTCTAACACTTAGCGAAATTCTTCACCCAATTCAAGTGTCCCAAACTCATTTTCGGATCTCAAAGAATTCATTCAAACTTCAAGTTCTCATTCAAATTTTCATCAAGAAAATCTCTAAAGTTGAGGTATATGGGTTTCAACCATTGGTTCCATTCACCCATGGTGCCCAACCATACTTTTTATGTAAATTGCATGTTTTGAATTAAATTATCTATGGATATCTCTAAATATGAATTTGATTATAAATCATGTTGGGGTTTCATGAAATGTGGATTGTTTAAGCATGTTTTGAGCTATGAATCTATGATATGTTATGAGATTTGATGAGGGGTTTCAATGTATCTTGCCTGAGGGTGTTACCAAATGTTGGTGGGTTGATTTACGTTAAGTTTTCTCACATGGTTTCACTCTTGAATTGCATGATTTTGAACTAGAATTGCACACACGTCAAGTGCTTGATAAAATATCTGTATATGGATTATTGAGTTATTGATGATCTAAGGTATGACTTATGATTCAAGTGACTTTTTGATGATGAAAGAAATGTATGTATATGTTTTGAATTCAAGAAAAGTATCTATCATATTGCATGTTGCCCACACCTTTTTGAGGGGGTGATAGGCCTCAGCCACATTAATAGGGGGTACTATACCTATCTACCGTGTTGAGAGGAATATATCTTGACTACTTTGAGGGGGGGCTATGCCCATCTACCATGTTGAGGGGTATATATGTTGGCCACTTTGATGGGGTGACATGCCCATCTACCATGTTGAGGGGTATATACCTTGACCACTATGATGGAGGATGATATGTCCATCTACTAATTAAGGGGTATATACCTCAATCACCTTCCTAGGGGGTGAATGCCTTCCATTCCAAGAACTACTTTGCTTAGTCTATAATGATGGTCTCTTCCTACATATGTAATATGTTCTATATAAACATGCTTTACTTCAAGCATTGATAATGCATGCCATATTGTTATTATACAATCCATTGCCTATGTTTATGCATTTTGACTGTGTTGCCTATCTCTTGTTGCATTGCATCCATCATAATTATTACATTCAAATCTACTAATACATACTTTATGCCTACATAATGTTACTATGCAGGAACCGGAGCTCCTGCCGATCATCCTCCGCGTAGTTAGTTTTTGGACATCTTGAAGATAAGCTTTTATAAGTGCTCAAGTTTGGGGACACTAGCTGTGCTATTCTTTCTTATGTTATTTCTTTATGTTGAACTCTTGATACTATGAGGGTGAGCCAAAAAGTATGTTGGCCCCCGCCCTATCTATGCTAGAGGTTTTGTTGGACAAGTGATGTAATTATGCTTCAACATTGACTCTTCTATGATTTATGCTATTAAAGACTTCCCTTAGTCTGTTTATCCTTATTTGTACTCTCTTGTTGTTGTTTAATTACTTCCACAATCAAGGATGTGTAAATGATATGCTAAGAGGCTTGTTTGGAATCCCTTCGGGTTCCCATTCGTCGTGTCATGTTCTAGGCCCTAGGCTTGGGTCATGAAAAACTTGGTATCAGAGCACTAGGTTGTTAATGGTCCTTGGCATCCTACACATCACCTTGATTAGAGTCTTGTTCATGGTTGTGAAGTGCACCATGACTATGAGCAAGAGGCTATGATGCGTTTTAGGAAATGTTTCCTTCTTCTTTGTCTATGTCATGTTATAGAAGCTAAGGTAAGGCTTTCCCCTAATGAATGTTCTTTCTTATGCTAGATCATGCCTATTCCAAGAAGAAAAAGAGCTCATTCACCCATAGAACAACCAGCTCATGAAGAGTTCCGGGATGCTATTACCATGTTAGCTCAAGCCATGATTAATCAAATCAACCAAGGGGCCCAAGCCCCTCATGCTCCAACTCCATCTTCTGTGGAGAGGGATTTCACAAAAATGAACCTACTAGAGTTCCATGGGTCTAAAATGGATGAGGATCCTCAAGAAATTATTGATGAGGTTTATAAAGTTTTATCTATTATGGGTGTTAGATCGAAAGAGAAAACCGTGTTCACGGCCTACCAACTCAAATGGGTGGCCCAAATATGGCTTAATTAATGGAAGGAGGAGAAGAGGAATAAAAATGTGATCCTTTGGGAGGAGGTTAAGGCACCATTTCTTAATTGGTTCTTCTCTATTGAACTAAGAGAGGCCAAAATGATGGAATTTATGAATCTAAAGCAAGGATATATGAGTGTGAGGGAGTATGCCCTCAAGTTCAACCAACTCTCTAAATATGCTCCATAATTGGTGGCCGAGCCAAAGTCTAGGATGAACAAGTTTGTGATAGGTGTATCCAATTTGGTGTATGAGGAGTGTCATGCCTCCATGTTGATAGGTGATATAGACTTCCCCGCCCCATGACTTATGCCGAACAATTGGAGGGGGAAATTGAGAAAGAGGAGAATGAGTGAGGCCAAGAAGGCCCATTTTGAAGGTAGATTCCAAATTCCCAAGGATGGACGATTTCATCAAGGCCAAGGGTTTTCCAATGCTCCTAATAGAAGGTTTGCTAATGACAACCCAAGAGTCCAAGGTGGTGGTGATATGATGCCTAATCCTATGTTCCCAAGATGTGGTAGAGCTTACAATGTCTCGTGTTTGAAAAATATTAATGCTTGTTATGGGTATGTTGAAGTGGGTCATAAGGTGATTGATTGTCCTCGTAATCAATACAAGGGAAGAGATGGTCATCCAAAAGTCCAAGGTGCAAACGCGGGTCCTTGAGGAAGGGGCAGCCAACAAGGTGGTTCCCCAAGGCACAATCGATTCTATGCTTTTCAAGGGAGAAAAGGAGTAAATGAGGTGCCCCATGTCATCATCATTGTGTTAAAATTCTTTTATTTTGATGTGTATGCATTGATAGGCCCAGGTGCCACTCTTTCCTTTGTTACTCCGTTTGTTGCCAAAAATTTTCATGTTAAACCCAAATTGTTGTGTGAGCTATATGAAGTGTCTACTCTCGTTAGTGCATCCATTATTGCAAGAAGGGTCTATGGAAATTGTCCCATTTTCATTTTGCATAAAATGTTGCCTTGTGATTTTGTTGAGTTGGATATGGTGGATTTTGATGTCATTCTTGGGATGGATTGGTTGCATGCGTATTATGTCTCTATTGATTATAGAGCCTGTAGTGTCAATTTCCAACTCCCTAATGAACCCATCGTTGAGTGAGAGAGTCATGATATGGTGGTCAAGGGTAGATTCATTTCTTGCATTGGTGTTTGTAAAGAAGAAGGATGGTACTCATATAATATGCATTGATTACCAACAACTTAATAGGGTCACCATAAAGAATAAGTACCCTCTACCAAGGATTGATAATCTTTTTGACAAATTTCAAGAGGCTTGTCACTTCTCTAAGATTGATCTTCGGTCCGGGTATCACCAAGTGAAAGTGAGGGAGTGTGATATTCTCAAGATAGCCTTCTGGACTAGGTATGAGTATGATGAGTTTGTGCTTATGTCTTTGGGTTGACCAGTGCACCGACTATGTTCATGGATTTTATGAATATGGTCTTTAAACCCTACCTTGATTTTTTGTAGTAAGTATTTATCGATGATATCCTGAACTATTCCCATAGTGAGGAAGAGCATGTGGATCACTTGAGGGTGGTCTTGCAAATCTTGAGGGAGGAAAAGTTGTATGCCAAATATAAAAAAGTGAGTTTTAATTTAAAGATATTGCCTTTCTAGGCCATGTGGTGTCGAGTGATGGTATCAAGGTGGATCCTAAGAAGACGGAGGTGATTAGAAATTAGCCTAGACCTTTGACCCCATCGAATATTAAAAGTTTTTTGGGTTTGGCAGGTTACTACCAGAGGTTTGTTAGTGGTTTCTCTTCTTTTTCTTCTCCCATGACTAAGTTGACCCAAAAGAAGGAAAATTTTGTGTGGACCAATGAGTGTGAAAAGAGTTTTCAACCGAAAGGGTTGGAAAGGATTGTGGTGTATTCTGATGCCTCAAGAATCTATTTGGGTTGTGTTTTGATGCATAATGGTAAGGTGATAGGTTGTGTCTTTAGACAACATAAGGTGCATGAAAAGAATTATCCTACCCATGATCTTGAATTGGTCACCGCGGTATTTGCTTTGAAAATTTGATGTCATTACTTGTATGGGGTTCATGTTGATGTGTTTACCGATCATAAGAGTCTTCAATATGTGTTCACTCAAAAAGACCTAAAGTTGAGACAAAAAAGGCGGTTAGAGCTCCTTAAGGATTATGATATGAGTTTGCATTATCACCCTGGTAAGGCCAATATTGTGGTCGATGCTCTAAGTAGGGTGTCTTTGGGTAACCTAGCACATGTTGGTGATGGGGCGAGGAGGTGGCTAGGGAGGTCCATCGATTAGCTAGATTAGGAGTTATGTTGGAGGAAGTTCATAACGGTGGTATACTTGTTATTGATGATGCTAAATCTTCATTCAATGAGGTGGTGAAGGCAAAGCAAGATCTTGATCCCACCTTGTTAGAGTTGAAGGCCTTGGTGAGAGATGGTAAGGTGGAGGTTTTCTCCCAAGGGAGGAGATGGTGCCCTTAGGTACCAAGGTTGGTTGTGTGTGCCTAATGTTGATAACTTGAGAAAGAGGATTTTAGATAAGACTCATAATTCTTCTATTCTATTCACCTTGGTTCTACGAAGATGTATAGAGATTTGAGGGAAGTGTTTTGGTGGGGTGGTATGAAGATAGACATTGCTAATTTTGCATCCGGTTGTCATAATTGCTAACAAGTTAAACTTGAGCATCAAAGGCAAGGTGCCTTAGCCCAATATGTAGAGATTCCTACTTGAAAGTCGGCGGAAATTAACATGGATTTTGTGGTTGGGTTACCTAAGACTAGAAAGCATTTTGATTCAAGTTGGTTTATGGTTGATTGAATGACAAAGTCGGCTCATTTCCTATCGGTTAAGACTACTCATGGTGCCGAAGATTATTCCAAATTTAACATTCATGAGTTAGTTAGATTGCATTGGGTGCCTTTGTCTATCATTTCAGATCATGGTTCTCAATTCACTTTTCACTTTTGGAGGTCCTTCCAAAAGGGTCTTGGTACCAAGGTAAATCTTGGTACGGCCTTTCACCCTCAAATGTATGGCCTAGCCAAAAGAACTATCCAAACTCTTGAGGATATGCTTAGAGCTTATATTTTGGAGTTTAAGGGTAGTTAGGATAAACATCTTCCACTAATTGAGTTTGCTTACAATAATAGCTATCATTCAAGTATTGGTATGGCTCCTTTTGAGGATCTCTATGGTAGACATTGTAGGTCCCCAGTTTGATGGTTTTAGGTAAGGGAGATGGCTTTGCTGGATCCAGACTTGGTTACGGAGGCCATGAAGAAGGTGAGGATGATAAGGGAAAGGTTGAAAATAGCCCAAAGCTTACAAAAGTCCTATGACGATGTGAGGAGAAGGGATCTTGAATTTGAGGTTGGTGATTGGGTCTATTTGAAGGTCTCACCCATGAAGGGTGTGGTTCGTTTTGTTAAGAAGGGTAAATTGAGTAAAAAGTTTGTGGGTCCTTATAGAGTGTTGACGAGGATCAGTAAGGTGGCCTATCAGTTGGAGTTGTCCAATGATATGAATATGGTTCATCTGGTCTTCCATGTGTCTATGTTGAGGAAGTATGTGGGTAACCTAAGTGCTATTGTTCCTTTAGATGTTGTGGGTGTTGCTGAAGAAACTTTGACTTTTGAAGAGGTCCTGGTAGAAATTTTGGATAGGCAAGTGAAGAGGTTGAGGAATAAGGATGTTACTTCCGTCAATACTCTTTGGAGAAACCAACAAGTTGAAAGTGCCACATGGGAAGCAGATGCAGACATGCAAAAGAAACATTCCCATCTCTTCTATTCTACTTAAGACGAAGGTACTAATTTCAAGTTCCCTATGTTATTTCAAGTCTAAAGTTTTAGCCCTTATGTCATTTGTATGCATTCATGCTTATGTTGACAGGTTTATGGTGGTTTAACACTTATGTCGAGATTTTTGAAATGATGTTGAAACATATTTTTTGCATTATGTGTTGAGAATAGGGTGCTTTCTGAAATGGGATATGTTCCCGTAAGGAAAGATGCCTCCGAAATGGGATGTGTTTCTATAAGGAGAAGAAATAATTTGATTTTCTTTGTGATTTAGGAAATCCTATCCGAAATGGGATGTGTTCTCGTAAGAAAAGATGCCTCCGAAATGGGATGTGTTCCTGTAAGGAGAAGAAATGATTTGATTTGCTTTGTGATTTGTGGAAATCCTATCCGAAATAGGATGTGTTCTTGTAAGGAATGTTGCTTTACACGAAAAAGGATGTGTTCTCATAAGGTGAAGTATGGTTTACCTTTGGCAAGTAGACCACCTCTTCCGGTGAGTGGTATTCATCGGGATTCCAAGTAATAGCTTGCTTAGTCTTACTCATGTTGATTAAGGTCATATCCTCCCACTATAAATATGAGCATCATTTGCATTTCATGCATCATGAATTTCATGGCATCTTGTTATATTTACTTTCCTTGTTATATATCTCTTTCAATAGTATGTGTCATTGTCATCTAATATTGATATGTAGATTTTAGAAGTTATATGCATTGCACCCTGCATACTTAGTACATTCAAACGTTCTAACGCATACTCTTGCCTACATGATATTTACCTTATAGGGACCGGGGACCTTGATCATCCACCATTTGATGCTTAGCTTGGATTCCATTTTTGCTTGTAGTGGTGAGTCTTATCTTTCAAGGACGAATCACCATCCATCTATCTATGTTATCTCTTCATCTTTGTACTTGAGGGTGAGCTCGGGGTACGTCTTAGCCCGTGACCCATCTATGTAGAGGCATTGTTGGACAACTTGTAAACCTTTTTACGATATATTCTATGAGTTATGGTTAAGTCTATGTTATGTATTTGGTTATCTTTAATTACTGATATGTGACTTGCTCTTATGTTGATAGAAAGATCCTAACTCTTGAATTTTCCCCATAGCATGAATCTTACTTTCCCATCCCTTAGAACTATGTGTTGATTGTTGAATATGCTTCCAATGATGCGAGTTTTGGTATCTTGAGGCTTATTTTGGGACACTCGAGTTCCCATAGTCCGTGTCACATCTAGGACCTAGGTCCAGGTCATGACAAAGATGGTATCAGAGCCCTAGTTTTATATTGATCCTTGGAGTCTAACATGCCACGTCATGTAGAGTCCTAATCATGGGTGTGAAGTGTACCTTGCCTATGAGTGGGAGGCTACGACAATGTTCTAAGAATTGTCTCACTTCTTCATGTCTTATGTCGTGCTGTGAATAGTTAGTTTAGCTTTTTGATCTTACTGGTACCCTTACTCTATTACAGAAGATGCCTCGTGGTAGACCTGCCAGACTAGCCCCAGCTAATGAAGGTCAAGCACCTCAATGGCCTCGGGATGAGCCTATCACTAATGGTGAGTTCGGTACGACCTTTGCCATGCTTTCACAAGTGGTGACTACTCAGGCTAGGTAGGCTAACCTTCCTCGAGTTTCCACTCCAGCTTCCAGAGTGAGAGATTTCACCCAACTGAATCCTCTAGAATTCTTTGGGTCTAAGGTTGACAAGGATGCTCAGGAGTTCATTGGTGAGATCTCAAAAGTATTGAATGTAATGATTGTCACTTCTGAGGAGAGGGCTGAGCTAGTTGCCTATCAGTTGAAGGATGTAGCACAGGTGTGGCATACTCAATGGTCTATGGAGAGGGTTTATGGTGATGCTGTTAATTGGGAAGAGTTCAAGCTTGCTTTTCTGGATAGTTTCTTCCCACTTGAGCTTAGGGAAGCTAAGATGATTGAGTTTATCAATCTCAGGCACGGTAATATGAGTGTGAGGTATTATTCCCTAAAGTTTACTAAAATCTCCAAGTATGCTTCGACACTTATGGCTGATCCTCGTGCAAGAATGCACAAGTTCATCTCCAACATTTCTAACTTGCTTGTTCAAGAATGTCGTATGGCCGTGCTTAATCAAGATATGGACATCTCTAGACTTATGGCTTATGCTGAATGGATCGTAGGGGAGAAACTCAAGGGGAGGAGGATGCATGATCATAAGGGGCCTTTTTGATGGTGGTTTCTCTAACTCTTCGGGTGGTGGTTTTGTCCGATTCCAACAAGGCCAAGGTTCAGGTGCTCTGGTTGCTAACGCTAAGGTGCATCCTCCTACGGCAACGGTTGGTGGTGGTCAAGGGAAACCTATATGTACCGTGTAGGAAGCACCACATAGGTCCTTGATGGAGAGAATTGGGTGCTTGCTTTGGGTGTTTTAATAAGAATCACAAAGTTGTCGATTGTCCCAAGAACCTTCAGAAAGGTCAAGGTCAAGTGGTTCAAGGTGGACAAGGTCACACAAGGGTTCCTCAGGGTGTCGCTCTGAGGAACAACAGGTTTTATGCTCTTCATGCTCGTCGGGAGGTGAAGGAGACCCCAGATGTTACTACTGGTACGTTGAAAGTCTTTGAATTTGATGTTTATGTTTTGCTTGGCCCGGGTGTGAATTCTGTCTTTTGTGATACCTCTATTGGCTGTTATGTCTGGTTTAAATCTCGAGATCTTCAGGGACCCCTTTTTGATTATTACTTCCGTGGGTGAATATGTTATTGCACATAGAGTTATCGTGATTGTCCTGGTTTGGTGTTACACAAAGTATTCTCGTGTGATCTTGTGGAACTTGAAATGTTAGACTTTGATAGGATTCTTAGGGTGGATTTGGTTGCCAAGGAGAATATAGGGGTTTTTCCCCAAGGGGGAGATGGTATACTTTGGTATCAAGGTTGGTTATATGTTCTGCACGTGGGGTAGTTTGAGTGACATGAAATGACTTCTATAGGGCCGGATTTAGTGTTAGAGGCTACGGAAAGAGTGAAATTGATCAAGAAAGGTTGGAGGTGGTTCGAGGTTGTCAAAAGTTTTATCCGGAGGTAAGAAGGATGGGTTTTGAGTGTCGTGTTGGAGAATGGGTATATGTCAAGGTCTACCTATGGAGGATGTGGCTTCAGTTAAGGTACCTTATGGGTGGGCGTAGTCGGGCATGATAAGGCGATATCCCTATAATTCTTTTCTTCCAATTCACTCAAGCCTAAGGCGCTAGATTCTTCCTTCTCCAAGTGGTCCTAATCTTTTCAATTATTGAGTCTCATGGCATGACATGCTTACATACGCACTAAAATGATTTTCATGAAGATTTAAATGATTCAAATACATATTGATATGAGTTTTAATGACTTAATGATTTTTGTTGAATGGTGCATTGTGCATTGTACCTTGTGTTTGGAAGCTTCATGTTCTTACCCAAGCCTTGTTCTTGCACATTCGGGGAAAAATGTTCCCAAAGAGGAGATCATGTAAGGACCCGAATATTTTACGCTTACGTATGTTGTTTACGGTCGTCATGGGCCCCCTATTTCAAGCCAAGTTCAAAGGGATTTTCATTGGATAAGTTTGAAATAAGTACCAGAAGAAGGGTCATATTTAAACAAGCATACCTTATAGCATACTTAGAAGTGGGTGGCCCACTACATGTCAAATGAAAGACCTTTGAGTTAGCTTTTCAACACACTTGGTTTCACCTCACTTCGAGTTTTGATGGAGTTATGACCCTTTTTGTGAGACCCTCTTGTGTAGTGATGTCACATGAACATTTTGACGGGAAGTGTGACCTTGGACAAACTGTTTGGATGTCTTAGGATGGAAAAGGCCAATTTTTGGCCCAAGGAATGGGGAGCCCTTTGCTTTAGCTTTGCAACTTACTTAGTTTCACCTCATTTTAAGTTCGGATGAAGGAGTTATGACCATTTTCGTGAGACCCTCCCGTGCAGTGATGTCACATGGGCTCCTTGATGGGCAATGAGGTGGTTGATGGGTTTTTTGGATAGCCTTGAACTGGAAAAGGCCATTTTTTTCCTAAGCAAGGTCCACTGACCGTGTGGATGGTCATAAGGTGTGTTCAAGGGAGGCTTGATGGGCATGGGAGGAAATTTTGGCCAAGTGTGGTTCCACGGGCACCTTTGACGGGTCGTGGAAAGAAAGACAGCTTGTGGGACTGGGGCGTGGAGTGGCCACATTTTGTTGTCAAGTTTGGTGCAACGGACCAATACACGGACCGTGAAGCACCACACAGCCTGTGAAGTGGCCCAACAAAGATATGTTGATGCTAACTTTTTTTCAAGTGTCCAATTGCAATTTTGAGGCTAAGTCGTGTCTCACGGGAACTCCACATGACCCGTGGACTGCTACACGACCATTCAAGCCTCCAGTGAGCAACACTTTGCCAATTTTTCCATCTATTCACTAATAGCATTTTTGTAAATTCGAATTATCTAATGACCTTTTTAGACTTCCAATGCTATCTTAACCTTCCCAAAAGACTTAAACCCTATTCCAAAGGATCAAAGTCATTACTCGCATCTCAAATACACTCTTAATTCTCTCACGATCCTACATCAAGACCCCAATACAAATTCAAGGAAACTCAAGAGCAAGCTTTGGATTCTAAGACCCACTTCCAAACTTCAAGCATTTCACAACTCAATTTCAAGAAACTCAAAGTCTTAGGTATGTGGGTTGATCCTTGATTCCTTCCAATCAAGGAGACCCAAAATTATTTTCAAGAAAACCTACATGGATATTGCTTATTTTAATTTGGGTTTTGAATATTATTATTGCTAAAATTCTATTGATGCATGGGTAGTTTGGGTAGTATTTATTTGATGATTTTAATGTGATTTAAACTATTGTATGAGGATTTACTTTGGGGTTTATGAAGTTATAAGTATGCATGTCCCCTTAAAGAATTATTTAGGCATTGGTGATAATACTATAGATATAAATATGGATTTAATTATGATTTCACTTCAATTTCATATAATAAATGTTGATTTTAGATTTAGTCTTAATTACCCATGTCATTCTCTCATTGTTCATAGCATATGCACTCATGTACATGGATTATTTTGAGAAATTATGTTATGGGTTAAGCTCAATTTTTTTTATGGTATGATTTTGATAAAATGTTTGTTATGGCAATATTGTGATCACATATATGTCTATTGAATATGGTTCTTTGAGCATTTTGGGTGCTTGCACCATTTTGTGTACGAATGGGTTATTCCTATGCATGAGTATATTGACTATGAAGCAATGATTTTGGCATTTGAGTCTAAGTATGAATTCCTATGAATGGTATTTGGCCTTAAAGATTAAGGATGCATTGAAATGATCTTGGAAATGAATATTGTCTTTGAAAGCATGTGTATAT
>JAABOM020057878.1:0-14591 GCA_011800125.2 Solanum clarkiae
GCATTACATGTTTTATATTATATGCATGGCCTACATACTTGGTGCATTTTAACATACTAATGTATACATTTTTCTTATATTATATTACAATGTATCGACGAGTGACCATACTACTACTTCTCATTTTCGTGATTAGTTTCGGCTTATGCTTTGGAAATTGTTGGTGAGTCCTCATGCTCCAAAAATGAACCTACTATATTCTAACTTTATTTTCTTATCATTTTGAAATACTTTTATCATGATCCAAGCCTAGGGCCTAGATGTGACACGGTGAATGGGAATCCGAAGGGACCCAAACAAGCCTCATAACATATCAATCACACATCCTTAGTCGTGGAAGCAAAATAAACAACAACAAGTGATATAATAAAAAGGGAAGCGGGACTAAGGAAATTCTCTGATATTCATCAAAGCATAAAAGAGTCATGCTCAAGTGCAAGTACATCATAATATTCAACAATACCTCTAAAATGAAATGGAGCAGGGGCCAAGACACTCTCGGGCTCACCCTCATAATAATAAGTTTTAATGTAAAGAAGTCTCAAAATAAAAAGCGTAATATAGATAGTATTCTCGGACTTGAGGACTCACCAAAGCTTATCTCTGAAGTATCAACTAGCCACATGGAGGATGATCAAATGGTGCTCCGATCCCGACATAGTAATATCATGTGGGCATAGAGTATGCGTTAGTATATTTGAATGTACTAAGTATATAGGATACAATACAACATGACCTAAGCCAATATAGTCAAAATGCTAATCATAAGCAATGAATATACTTCTCAATATGGCATGCATGAACAGTGCTTGAAGTAAAACATGCTCATAAATCATAAAACTTGCATAGTACATAATACACGTGTGGGAGGAGACCCTAACCGACAAAAGTAAGACCAAGCGAGCTATAACTTGGAATCCTCATAATTACCCCTCATTGGTAATGAGGTGGTCTACTTTCCGAGGCAAACCATACTTCGCCTTATGGAAACCCATCCCATTTCTTATGAAGTAACCTTCCTTATGGGTATCCATCCCATTTTGGAAAGGGTTTCATGATAAAGTATACTTAATGGATCCACTAGTATAGCAAGGGTAAAATATAATTCTATGTTGGCACATAGTTTAGAGACTAAAGACTTTATATAAGGACCCCTTGGGTCGAGCCCCCATCTACAGTACTCAATCGTTGCTAAGTCTAATCCCACGGAATACTTGAAATAATCATAACTTTAATAACTTGTAAGAAACATGAAAACATGATATGAGTAGCTCTTTAACATACTTGACCTCTAATGGTGAGCTTAACTTGAAACATGAGAGTAATAATAGTAAAACTTTAACTCTTGCTTTATCATTAATAGCTCACAAGAGGTAAAAATCTTGAAAATATGGCTCAACTTGATACTTGCATAATCATACATAAATTTCATGAATTAGATACATGTTTGAAAGCCCTTAAACATCATGAAGTCATTTGACATGTAAATCATGTAATAGATCATCAATAACTTGAGAATTCTTGACTTGACATTTTATCAAACACATGGTGAGTTCATGACACTTGTTCAAAATCATGCAATTAAAGAGTGAAATAAGATGAGAGAAAACTTAATACAAATCAACCCACCATCATGTAGTAAAAGCCACATGTAGGGTACCTTGAAATCTATCATCAACACTCATAATAGATTATAGTCTCATAGCTAAAAACATACACAGAATCAATAGAAAAAGATCAACTTATAGTGTAAGCTTAAAATAGATATTCATGAGTAATCAACAATATTTGATAAAACCCCCAACATAAATCATGCTCATATTTCATAATAAGAGATATACATAAGTAATACAACTTGAAACATGCAATTTTCATAAAAAGGAAGATTGGGGTCCATGGATGAAAAGGACCCAATGGATGAAACTGACATACCTCAAACTTAGGTTTTCTTGAAGTGAGATTGAAGATACTCAAAGCTTGGAATGAGTTCTTGAGATCCGAAATTAAAATTGAAATTCTTGAATTTGAATGAGATATTTAGTTAAGTCTTGGAGAGGGCTTTGAGAGGGTCTTGAGTGATATAGAGTTGAAAATGGTTAAGTATGAAAGATTTCATGTTTAAATGGGCATGGGGCTATCCAATGCCCTTGGCCGAAACAGAAAAAATAAGGAGCATGTTGCACTGGTCTGCGCCACTGGCATAACGCAAACCTGATGCCGACACAAAATTACACTAGTATGCACCCCTGGCGCATCGTGACCAGGGCGCGGATAGACACTGTCTCACGAAAAATTAGTAAAAATTATTTTTCGTTATGGGTCTTTTTAAATTTGGGTTATACCCATTCCTCGCTCAACTTTGCCCCCTGATTGAGACTATGAAGTCGGATTTTTGATATCACGCACAGATTTTGAGATATATGAAAATTACAATTATGGGGTTTTTCGAAGCACATGTAGATCGTTTCAATATCTCCCCCTTGGGAACATTCATCTGTGAATGTCAAAGAAACATGAGTAAGAGAAGTAGTTAGGGAGTTTCTAGCCCGACACAATGCAATAAATGCACTTAAACCTCATTTTCACAAAGTTTCAATCATGGATACCAAAAATCACCATAAACTTGCTACCATGAACATGAACGAATGAAAAATGACATGAGGGATCAAACGTAAGTCTTGAAATCATAGATAGGACTTAATATGCTATCTTAAGCTTGAATTGAATGAAAGAGGTACAAATATCGCTTCTTCATATCCGCTCTGACTCCCCAAGTGATGCTTTTGACTTGTTGTTTCCTCTAAAGAACATTGACGAGAGCTACCTCCTTACTTCTCAACCTCTTCATTATTTATCTAAAATCTCCACCGAGACCTCTTCATAGGTCAAATTATCTTCCACAACACCCACAACCTCTAAGGGCACTATAGCACTTCATTCACCAACACATCTCCTCAACATAGACACATGCAAGACTGGACGAACCATATTCATATCCATAGACAACTCCAATCATAGGCAACCTCACAAATTCTCCCCAAAACTCTATAAGAATCCACAAATCTTAGGCTCAATTTACCTTCCTTGCCAAACCGGACCACACCCTTTATGGATGAAACCTTCAAGTATACCTAATCACTAACCTTAAACTCAAGATCTCTTCTTTTCACATCGTAATATGACTTTTTCTCAGCTTGAATCATATTCAATCTTTCCCCTTATCAACCTCACATTCTCCAAAGCTTCCACAACCACATCCGATACATTCAAAGCCATCTCAACCATTTCACCAAGGCACCTTCCCGTGGTCTCTATCCATTCTCATGGAATCAGAAGGAATAGAATAGGATGATTGATGAGCCTTTTCCAAAATCCACTCCTTCAAGTCATCAACATTAGGCACACACAATCTACCTTGGTACCTAAGGGTACCTTCTTCCCCTTAGGAGAAAATCTCCACTACCATCTTTTACCAAGGCCCTGAGCTCTAACAAAGCAGGATCAAGATCTTGTTTTGACTTACCTCCTCAATCAAGGAAGATTTAGAACTATCAACAACCACTACACAACCATTTTCAACTTCATCCAACCTAACCCCCAAATTAGCCAACTGGTAAACTTCTCTAGACACCTCCTTGTCACAAACATCAATATAAGCTAAACTACCCAGACCAATCCGAGAAGCATCACAATAAAAACAAACCCTTCTAACCTTTCCTATAAGACCAAAATAGGAGTGGGAGACAAGCTTGTCTTTTTAGGGTCAACTTGGTTATAGGAAAAGCAATAGAAGAGAAACCATTCATAAACCTCCAATTCTAACCCGCTAAACCCAAGAGACTTCTAATATTTGACAGAGTCAAGGGGCTAGGCCCATTTCTTATCACTTTCGTCTTCTTAGGATCCGCCTTACTTTATCACTTAACACCACATGCCCTAGAAAAACAACCTCTTTCAACAAAAAACCACCATATTTAGCAAACAACCTTTTATCCCTCAAGATTTGCAACACCACCCTCAAGTGATTTACATGCTTGTCCTCACTTATGGAATAAATCAACATATCATTAATAAAGACCACCACAAATATGTCAAGGTAGAGTTTAAAGACCCTATTCATGAGATCCATAAATATAGCTGGTGCATTAGTCAACCCAAAGGACACAACCACAAACTCAAAGTGCCCATACCTAGTCCAGAAAGCCGTCTTGGGATATCAAACTCCATCACTTTCACTTGGTGATACCCGGACCGAAGCTCAATCTTAGAAAAGTGACTAGCCCCTTGACGTTGATCAGAAAGGTCATTAATCCTTGGTAGAGGATACTTGTTCTTTATGGTAACCCTATTAAGTTATCGGTAATCAATACACATCCTAAAAGAACCATCCTTTTTCTTCACAAACAACACTGATGCATCCCAAGGTGACTGACTAGGCCTTATGAAACCCTTTTGTAAGAAATCCCTCAATTGCTCATTTAACTCCTTCTGGGGCCATACAGTAAGGGGGGAATAAAAATGGGTTGAATATCCGAATGGAGGTCTATACCAAAGTCTATTTCCCTTTTGGAAGGAACACTGGGGAGCTCATCGAGAAAGACATAAAGAAACTCATTAACCACCGGAACCGACACAATAGGAAGGACTTTGGACTCAACATCCCTATCCCTCACAAGATGATAAAGGAAATCCTTAAAAATCAACATTTGGGCTTTAAGACAATAAACGAATCTATCCTTGACCATCATATTACAACTTTTGCACTGAAGAACGGGCTTATTAGGGAATTGAAATTTCACCCTAGGGGCTTTACAATCAATGGAAGCATAATATGCATGTAACCAATCTATCCCAAGAATAATGTCAAAATCTACCATGTCAAGTTAAACAAAATCACAAGGTAAGTCTCTATGCAATATCAAAATGGGACAATTTCTATAGACTTTTTTAGAAACAATGGACTCACCAACGGGGGTTGACACTTCATAAGGTTCACACAATAATTCAGGACCAACATAAAGCTTTTTGGCAACAAAAGGAGTAATAAAAGAAAGAGTGGCACCTGGGTCTATCAATGCATACACATCAAAATAAAAAAAATTTAACATACCTGTGAAACACCATGCCAAGTCTAGTAAACCTTAGAAGGGTATGGTTGAGAATGTCGATGGTCATCCTCATAATCCTTAGTATCCCATGGACAATGTCTTGACTCATAATCCTTTGCGCCACACTCAAACATGCACTCGAACTGGTTAAACAATCTCCCAGATGGTATTTTCCACACTTGTAGCACGGAGAAGAAGCTTGAACACTAACACCTTTGCCTTTACTTTGAGCATATGGGCTATCAAAAATCTTGTGGCCCATCTTGCGACACTGATAACATGCACTCGTGTTCCTCCAACATTGTCTACTATGGTTTCTCCTACATTTTGGGCACCTAGGGCGAGTCATCCCACCATTGCCACCTTCAATTTGGACCCCTCTTTTCCCTTCCTTTGAGGCCACCGGGAAATCACTCATCGTATGTCTAACACCGCCACACTCCAAACAACTCTCAACTTCTGCCAAACACCTCCCTTGATGTTTCTTGCCACACTCTTGACAAGTGACATCAGTTTCTTTGTGTACTCGGGCACCGGTAGACTAGTGGATGATGAATCACCCTTAACTCGAGATATTTTAGCCTTTCTCCCCCCCTCCTATCACTTGGAATCTCGGGGGCACCCACCTGTCGATTGCGTTGAGCGGTCACAGCTTTGTCCAATAGCCATAGGGCATTAGTAATGTCTGCATTCGATAGGTCATCATCTTGTCCATTGTCCTTAGTAGCTTGAGACATTTTCTAAAATGTAATGGTTAAGAACAAGGACTAAGTCATAGGGGACTTAACTCTATCGCTCGTCATAGATCATGAAGAACTTAAACATTTCCCAAAATGCTCCATAGGCTCCCATTCATAGGTGTGGTGCACTTCACAACCATGAACAAGACGCTAATCAACATGGTATGTTGGATTTCGTGGACTACTAATAGCCTAGTGCTGTGATACCAAGTCCGTCACGACCCAAGCCTAGGGCCTAAACGTGACACGATGAATAGGAACCCAAATAAGCCTCTTAGCATATGAATCACACATCCTTGGTCGCAAAAGTAAAGTAAACAACAACAAGAGATATAATAAAAAAGGAAGCAGTACTAAGGGAATTCTTTGAAAATAACTAAATTATTAAAGAGTCAAGCTCAAATGCAAGTACATCATAATATCCAACAATACCTCTAACATGGAATAGAGTGGGGCCAGGAGACTCACTGGGCTCACCCTCATAAAACAAGTGTTCAACGTAAAGAAGACTATAAATAGCAAGAGTAATGTAGATAGTGTCCTCGGACTTGAGGACTCATCAAATCTTATCTCCGAAATATCAACTAACCATATGGAGGATGATCAAAAGGTGCTCAGGTCCCTACATGGTAATGTCATGTAGGTATACAATATGCATTAGTACGTTTGAATGTATTAAGTATGTAGGATGTAATGCTACAAGATATAAGTCAATATAGTCAAAATACATAATCATAAATAATGAATAGGTACAATCTCAATATGGTAAGTATGACTAATGCTTGAAGTAAAACCTGTTTGTAAATCATACAACTTCCATAACACATAATACATGTGTGGAAAGAGACCCTAACCGACAAAAGTAAGACCAAGAGAGATATAATTTGGAATCCCAATGATTACCCCTCATCAGTAAAGAGGTGGTCTACTTGCCAAGTTAGACCATACTTTACCTTTCGGGAACCCATCCTATTTCGTATGAAGTAACCTCCTTACGGGAACCCATCTCATTTTGTAAAGGATTTCATGATAAAGTGTACTAAATGGATATACTAGTATAGCAAGGGTAAAGTATAATCCTATATTGGCACATAATTTAGAGAGTAAAGACTTTATATAAGGACCCCTTGGGTCGAGCCCCCATCTAAAGTACTCAATCGGTGCTAAGTCTAATCCCACAAAATACTTGAAATAATCATTACTTTAATAACTTGCAAGAAACATGAAAACATGAAATGAGTAGCTCTTAAACGTGCTTGACCTCTAATGGTGAGCCTGGCTTGAAATATGAGAGTAATAATAATAAAACATGAACCCTTGCTTTAACATGAATGATTCACAAGAGGTAAAAATACTGAAAATGGGGCGAAACTTTATAGTTGCATAATCATAGATAATTTCATGAATTAGATACATGTTTCAAAGAACGTAAACATCATGATGTCACTTGACTTGTAAATCATATAACAGATCATCAATAACTTGAGAATTCTTGACTTGATATTTTATTAAGCACATGGTGGGTTCATGACACTTATTCAAAATCATGAAACTAAAGAGTGAAATAAGATGAGACAACTTAATGCAAATCAACCCACCAACATGTAGTAAAACCCTCATATAGGGCATCTTGAAATCCATCATTAGAACTCATAATAGATCATAGTTTCATAGCTAAAAACATGTATAATCTTAATAGACAAAGATCAACTCATAGTGTAAGCTTAAAAGATGTTTATGAGTAATCAACAACACTTGATAAAGGCCCAACATAAATCATGCTCATATTTCATAACAAGAGATACCCATAAGTAATACAACTTGAAAACATGTAATTTTCATAAAAAGAAAGATTGGGCTCCAAGGATGAAAGGACCCAATAGATGAAACCCACATACCTCAAACTTGGGCTTTCTTGAAGTAAAGGAGACTCAAATCTTGGATCGTTTTCTTGAAATCCAAAATTAAGCTTGAAATCCTTGAATGTGAATGAGCTATTTGGTTATGTCTTGGAGAGGTTTTTGAGTAATATAGAGTTGAAAAATGGTTAAGCACAAGAGATTTCACGTTTAAAATGACATGGAGCCATGGCCCCAATGCCTTTGGCCGAAGCAAAAAAATTAAGGAAAATGTTGCACTGGTCCGTGCCCCTGGCACGATGCGGATTAGATACGGACAAAAAATTACACTGCGGCCAGGGCACGGACAGACACTGTCCCTTGAAAAATTAGCAAAATTATTTTTCGTTGTAGGTCTTAAAATTCAAATTATACCATTCCCCACTAAATTTTTCCCCCGATCAAGAATGTGAAGTCAGATTTTCAATATCAGGCACAAATTTTGAGAGATATGCAAATTACAATTATAGGGTTTTTTGAAGCACATGTGGAGCATTTAATATCTCCCCCTTGGGAACATTTGTCCTCGAATATCAAAGAAACATGAATAAGAGAAGTAGTTATGGAGTTTTCTGCCCGACACGAATGCAAGAGATGCACTTAAACCTCATAAAAAGTTACAATCGTTGATGTCAAAAATCACCACAAACTTGTTACCATGAACATGAATGCATGCAAAATGACATGAGAGCTGAATCTTAAGTCTTGAAATCATAGATAGGACTTAATTTCCCATCTTAAGCTTGAATAGAATGAAGGAGGTATGGATATCACTTCTTCATGTCCGCTCTGGCTCCCCAAGTGACGCTTTCGACTTATTGATTCCTCCAATGAACCTTGACGGGATCTACATCCTTGTTTCTCAACCTCTTCACTGTTTATCCAAAATCTCCATTGGGACCTCCTCATAGATCAAATTATCTTCCATAACACCTACAACCTCTAAGGGCACTATAGCACTTGCATCACCAACACATCTCTTCAACCTAGACAAAGGGAAGACCAGATGAACCATATTCATATCCATAGGCAACTCCAATTCATAGGCAACCTTACTAGTTCTCCTCAGAACTCTATAAGGACCCACAAATCTCCATCTCAATTTACCTTCCTTGCCAAATCGGACCACACCCTTTGTGGGTGAAACCTGCAAGTAAACACAATAACCAACCTTAAACATAAGATCTCTTCTTCTCACATCGTAATATGACTTTTTCCCACATTGGGTTGTCTTCAATCTATCCCCTTATCAACCTCACCTTCTCCAAAGCTTCCACAACCACATCCGGTGCAATCAAAGCCATCTGACCTATCTCACCTAGATATCATCCCATAGTCTCTATCAATTCTCATGGAATCGGAAGGAATAAAATAGGATGATTCATGAGCCTCTTTCAAAATCAACTCCCTCAAGTCATCAACATTAGGCACACCCAATCTACCTTGGTAACTAAGGGTACTATCTCCCCCTTGGGAGAAAACATCCACTTTGCCATCTTTTACCAAGGCCCTCAACACTAACAAAGTAGGATCAAGATCTTGTTTTGACTTTACCTCCTCAATCAAGGAAGACTTAGAACAATAACCAACCACTATACCACTATTTTCAAATTCATCCAACCTACCCCCAAACTGTCACGACCCGAAAATGGGCGTGATGACACTCGTCTTTTCCCACTAAGAAAAGTTGACCTACAACCCTACTATAACATTAAAATGCAGAATTA
Organism: Solanum clarkiae; assembly: GCA_011800125.2. Taxonomy (NCBI): domain Eukaryota; kingdom Viridiplantae; phylum Streptophyta; class Magnoliopsida; order Solanales; family Solanaceae; genus Solanum; species Solanum clarkiae. The sequence continues at coordinate 9,474 of JAABOM020057878.1, forward strand.
TAATCAAGATGGAAGTTCAATTTAATGAAATTCCCCCAAAACCTAGTTGTATTCTAATGTATTACAACAAATTTGAAAGAAAACACAAGTATCAAATGATATTGTCTCTAGAATAGAAAAAAATCATAAACAGGAGCAAGAAGTCAGTTGGGTTGGCAAACAACTACCTCTCACAATCTCTGTAGAAAGCCACGGACAAGGAAGAGTAAATAGTATCACGATGATCCGGGCTCGTAACCTACAATAATGTTGTAGCAGGGGGGGACGAGTACCAAACATACGGTATCCCGCAAGTGAACTAATAAACACAAGGTTAAGTAATATAGAATACCGGTACCCCTAACACTCCAACCAAAACAACCACAACCCCAACCTGCATAAAATACTTAGCAAGGGATAATCCCTAACACTTAACGGGTAGCAACAGCAAGAACAAGTACACACCAATTACCGATATCAATAACAGACATGAGGACTCAGGCCTCCATATCATACTTCTTTTGGGAGATAAGTTCTTTGACATTGAGTATATTAAATTATTTTGATATGTTTTCCTTTATTATTATCGAGCCAGAACGTGGCACCCAATCCAATATATATATATATATATATATATATGTATGTGTGTGTGCGCGTGTCGGAACATGACACCCGATCCAATATATGTATATGTGTCGGAACGTGACACACGATCCAATACATGTCTATGTGTCGGAACGTGACACCCGATCCAATTCATGTATATGTGTCGAAATGTGACACCCAATCCAATATATATATATATGTGTCAGAACGTGACACCCGATCCCATATATGTGTGTGTTGGAATGTGACACCCGATATAATATATTTATATGTGTCAGAACATGACCCCCGATCCAATATATGTAATTCATTATTCTTTATCATTACTACTCCCTTCATTACCAGTGTTTCATCAAGTTTTCCTTATTCAAGGCATCACCTTGAGAGATCGAGTTCAAGATTATTATGGGTTTCATGGTCTTGGGGTTGCAGACCAATCACAACAATATATCAGTCAACTAGATCACAAAAATTATGTATCACTTCGATATCAACAACTAATAATCACTATTTCACATATAATAGACCTCCATCATTAATTCACAAGTCAACTATAAGCATAGGATAACTACCCAATTCAAAATATTTCGGTCAAAGCCTACATAAATCATTCTCAACACCTCACACAAGAAGTACAAGATTCTATATACTTAACAAAGGTTAAGAAATCCACTTGCCTTAATAATTGAATGTGCACTGTGGAACTTGAGTCTTCCCTTTCGAATGGGATCCGTAGCACCACAATCTAGTCAAATAAGAGTTCTCAATAAGATTTCGAAACTATCAATACCCATATTACTATACGACTAGTCTAGACCCAAAAACTAACCAATTCCATAGTCAAATTCCCAAATTACCAGCTTGGGGTTAAGTCAAAAATTATAAAGATATAGGTCCCAAAATGTTAACCCAAACATGAAAGCACTAACTACCCCAAATGCACATTTTTCTCTCGGGATTACCTCGAATGGATGAATGTCAAATTAACGAAAAAAAGAAAAAATATATAACCTCGAAGAACATAACTTTCCAGTGATTCAAAAATCTCCTAATTATAATACATAGTTGGACATATATGTTCCAGTAACCCCACAGGCATATAAGTAGTGAGTGTCTTCGTCCCCATTTCTTTCTTACTAATTATAGCACCATCAACATAATATATATATATATATTAATTCTCATCTACAGCATATGATGCATTCACTAATTAGATTAGTAGTTACTTGATTGTCTTTCTCGCCGATCCCAAATTCCTCTCGTCTCTTGCCTCTTTCTTTTAATTTTCTTTTCTTGTTTTCTAACTTATTGATTTATTAAAAGATAACACATATCATACAAATTTATTCCCAAGTACATGTACACATTAGTATAGGATGTTAACTAAATTAATATTTTGTCCACTAATTAAATTAATTATCCAAATTTATCCATAAATTAAATAGTCATAGTTATTGAATAGTCCAAAATACCTATTTAAAATACTTCAAGATAAATCTTGTGGGAAATCAAGAGCACTAATTCTCAAAATGACCTAACGGATCATTACATTATCCACCACAAAAAAAAAATCATGTTCGTCCTCGTGAATTTCAAGCACTTAATGCTTCAATAATAGACTGGGCCTTACTGTCATACTATCATGTTGTTGCAGTTGTTACCACTCATATAAAGAGTCACTTTCAATAGTAATGTGAACTCTTTGACCTTTCAAATAACAAGTATGAGACCAGAAATAACACACAAAAAATGCACTATAGAAGATTGCATGTTTGTCTTGTCTCTGGCTTCTCCTCACCCCACTCACTAGTCATTACAGATTAAATGTGTTTTAACACCATACATTACAATTAATTTCTTTTGATTGCTCCATAAAAAATAAACTATTCATGAATTAATTTTTGTATAATGCATCTGGCATTTGGTAGATAGATAGATAGATTAAAAAAATGCGTTGTTTATGTATAAAATTAATTTGATGTTTCGTTGATAATTAGAAATTCGTATGTCTAATACTTGTATAAATTACGAGGGAATATTTACAGTCTTTTATGGAGGATAAAAGATATAATAACTAATACTTGCATAAAATAATATATAGATTTACTCATAACTAATCTCTACATTACTAATATTTGCATCGCTCTAACTAACTACCAAACGATCCCTAAGAGGTGGAAAATAGATGAATTTTGGTCAAACTTAAGTAGGTCAAGTCAAAAAAATCAGTCATAATCTACGATAGAATGCTCAGCCATAACCTAACCAAACATTTTATTCTTCTAACTGACCAAATTATAAAGTTATTTATTGACTAAAGATCTGTTTAAAGTAATCATGTCCCCGAATCAGGTAATACAGGTAAGCATCATTACAGTAGAGTGTTTGTCTAAATCTACTTTAGCTATTATATGTATGAAAAAAATAAATTTAATAATTTTATGTATATAAAAGAAAGAATATATTGTCAACTAATTTAACCAATAGAGAAAATAATAGAAAATATATGAATGTAAAAAAGGTGAACACCAATAGTCTTTTTCTCATGATGTATAATCAATTTATAACACTATTTAAACAGAGTGTACCGTCAACTGTGATAATCTATATTCTTACTTTTATAAGTAGAATAATGTTAGAGCAGTAATATAATGTGAAAATCAGTTTCTAAGAAAATCAAATTATTATAATAATTATCATTATAATAAATAATATTATAACAAGATTTTATTATATCAGCGGAAATATTCTTTGCTTATGACATTTGCAAGTAAAACTTTTTTATGACTAATAAATACTCATAGATTAATAGATTGATATACAGAGAAAGTGGGATAAGGACACGGTTGATGATTACAATATTGCAATTTCTGGACAAAGGTGGTAAAAATTGATGGGTTAATAAGATGAAGAAAGGGCATCTCCGAGCTACTATTATTAAATTTTATACCAAAATATATTTTGATTTAAAATTTGATAATTTCATCATTTAACTTGATATTGCATTTCACATTGTTGTTCATCAATATTAATTATAATCTTGATTAATATTTTTAATTTAACACATTATAAGTTGTGTTTTTTTAATTAATTCCCTAATATACATAAGTATTTCTCATGTAATATTGTTTGAAATAAAAATATTTTTATATCTTAATTTTGATGTATAATTTTTATAAATTAATTTTCATGTATATTATTTTCATATAAATATAAGCTTTTTCTTAATAAAATATAATTAGAGAAAAGTGCAAATATAATATATTGTTGATAAATAACACAGCGTACCTTGAATAACATAACAATAAAGTAGTAGCTGACTTAGATCAAAATTGAAATATATAATGCTTAATAGGTCAACTTTTTCCTAATGTAATATTTATTTAATCACATTTCATCAGTGATTTTGCTTGCATTTGAATTATCTATTAATATGTATAATGTATAATATTTTTGTAATGACCTGGTTAGTCATTTCTGGTTTTACTTGTGAAAATCACAATTTTATCCTTTTGTAAATTACTTTGGGCCTATTTTGAATTTTTGTATTTGTCGGAACTGAAATCGTGAGTTTTAAAAGTTGAAAATATGAGTTTGGACATTTTTTGGAAGCTTAAATTGTTGGAAAAGTGAGTTTTTTTTACCATTTTGAGTTTCGGATTTAGGGTCAGAGATCCATCGATTCTAGTAGCTTCGGAACGTCGAAACTGGTCAAGGGAAGTTATAGAATTGAATTTACAGTTAAAATGAGGCTTTTAGGTCCAAAGTTGTATTTTTAGTTGATTTCGAAACCAAAATTTGACTTGGGTCAACATTCGGATTTCGAAAGCTTGGATCAAAATTTTGACAGTTTCAGTAGTTCTGAATAGTGAAATTAATGCTAGAAATGGTCTCGTCATAATTTTTGGAATTGTCGAGGGTAGTTTTGGTATTTTGAGTTTTAATCTAGTTTAAACGAGTTGCATTGGTAAATATGGTGAGGAGACCTTGAAATCGATTTATGGTGATTTCATTGGGTTCAAATTGTTGTTTCTGATATGGATACATATTTGGTTTGTGCAATTCTGATTTTGAGTGAGTTCCGAGGGTCCGTCCGAGTAGAAAATTAGACTTGCGCATTGTTGGTGTTGAGTTTCAGGTGTGAGCACATTTCTCCTCAGCTTCGCGAAGGTTTGTAGGACTTTTTACTCTGCATTCACGGAGGTTCTATCCTCTTTCGCGGAGGTATTGTACGTCCTCCCCCCCAAACTTCTTCTCCATGATCACTGGTTAGTCTCTGCATTTGCGGAGGTGTTTTGGTCAACCTACTTTGTGTTCACAGGACCGCACCCATATTCGCGGAGTGTTATTGTCACCTGCACTATATTATGTCTGAGAGTTACCATTTTTACTCAATTCTTGAACTTTCAAAGCTTTTGAGGCGATTTCAGAAGAGGATTCTTGAAGAATTTTATTGGGTAAGTGTTTCTAAAATTATTTTAATTTTTTTTCATAAGTTTTATCTTGATTTTGTCTTAAATTTCATGATTTTGA
>JAABOM020057879.1:0-14590 GCA_011800125.2 Solanum clarkiae
TTGGGAAATTCAGGTTAGTATGTGTCTAAGTGCCCCTATCGGGCACTGGTCACGACCCTAGGTTGGGATGTGACAATTAGTTTTCGACGGCAAGTCGGAATTCACGAAAAGTGGAAATAATATACATGTCCGCGCCCCAGGCGCGATCCGTACATGTTGTGTTTTTTCTGATTTTCATTCTTTTACTTAAGGGAGGGTAGTTCCAACTTTTTTCACCCTCCTTAAGCCTAGACAAGTCGATTTTTAACCCCAAATAAATTCCTAGAACATACTAATTCCTCTCATTAACGCAAAAAACTTTCCAATAACTCAAGCGTAGATTCAAGAGGCAAGCTAGGACTTCAACAATTTTCTTCAATTCTTCCAAGAACAAATTTCTCAGGTATGTAAGGCTACCAAAAATCTTATTTTCGTGGTTAATCTATAATTGTATCAAGAATACTATTCAAAACTCAAGCCAATTTTCACTCCTTTGATCTTATGGAGAAATTCTAAAGTCTTGTCATGAAATCCTTATTATTTCATTATCATTATGCCAAGAACTTCATTGTTGAGTAGTTTTCTTTAGATTTTGAAGCATTATCGTATTTACAAGAACCCTAGATGAGTTTTGATAGCCATTCCATTATCATGCTTTAATTGCTTTGAAAGGTTATCCAGTCTAAAATATAGTTAACTTCAAGAATTTCCTCAGAATGAAATATATAAGTAGTCTATTTATCTTACCATCTTTTGAGTATTGCATATCAGTTTTAAAAGATCAATTCAGTCAGTTAAAGCATTTGCATTATTATTTTTCATGCAAAAGTTTCAGAGTTGAGAAGGCATTACCAGTTTTGAGAAAGAAAAATTAGTTTAAAGAAAATATCTTGAGCCAAGGCTCCAAGTGACAGATTTCCAGTTTCCCCCTAAAGTGGAACAGTTTGACAGTTAATGATCACAGTGCATGTTTTAAGAGTAGTATTGAGAACTGATATGAGCAAGAGTAATAATAACTTGAACTCATAAACTATGTAGCCATCATAGGATATGATTGTATTAGAAGATAATTCCTCACTTGCCACTGAGATGGCCCAGTTTTGGGATGGATTCACTCCCCTAGGTTTCATCCCCTACCCCGGTAAATTACAGGACAGTTCTGGCAGTGTGGGCAAGATGCTATATCACCATGAAGCTCATAGTGATGGTTGTCGATTAGAGAAACTCCCCAAGTTAAAGTAAGATAGTTTTACACTTATACTTTCAGCATATGTTATATTTTAAGCATGTATTGCATTTATTACTTATGCTTTATTATTGAGATATGTTGCATTTTCCTTAAAAGTATTGCCTACCTTGAGTTTTCATTTTGTCCATTTTACATACTATACATTCCATGTACTGACGTCTTTGGCGCTGCATTGTCTTATGATACAGATTCAAATATCCACATGACAGTAGAGACTCAGTACATTAGCCTTCCAGAAATAGTGGGGGAGACCTCTTTGCTTTCAGAGGACTCTAGACAGTTCAGTACATGTATTTTATTTTACAGTCGGGTAGCCGTGGGTCTTGTTGTAATACCTATCTCAGTACAGTAGAGGCTTCATGGATATAGTTTGTGAGTCAGTTTAGTATTTTCATTTAGTCACTTTGAGCATTAACAATAATTGTATAACGAGATATTTTTCAGACTTTGTACAAAGCAATATTGAGATTATTTGAGTTTTATTTAAATAATTTAAAAAAGGTACATCCTATAAAGATTCTTCATGCATGTTAAAATCTTCAGTTGAGTAAGTCAGCCAGGCCAAGAGTTTGCTTAGGGACTAGTAATGGTTCTCAAGTGCCAGTTATGTTTAGGGTGTAGATTTGGAGCGTGACAAACATTATATATCAGAGCACAGAGTTCAAGTGTCCTAAGGTGTCTATGGAGCCATGTCTGTAGGATCTTATTTATGATTGTGAGGGCCCTACGTCTATAAATGAGGGACTATTGACATCTAAGAAAAGTTTTCCTTCTTTCATGTTCTAATCGTGTAATAGAGTTACTTCCTAAGAAACTTGTCTAGATTCATGCCTTTGCCAGATTCGTTCGGCTACCTTCCATAATTTAGGTGGTTGGAATAGAGAATTTCAAATCCTCCTTGTTGAGTTACCTTCAGAAAAAGTATTCAAAAAGTAAAGAGACTACACTAGGCTTGAGATGAGTTAACTAGTGTGCTTGAGTTATCAATTTGAAATAATACACTCTTATTCCTATGAATCGTGCGTTTAAGCTAGAGCAAGACAAGATGTATTTTCGGACTTGGTTCCCGAGAATTATTTTCAGATGTTACTCTTGAGAGGAAAAGTCAAGTTATGCCTCTACTACTTAGTAGTATCCCCTCCCCTTGATAGAAAGTGATTGAATACCCTTTTAAACTATGTGGTAGGATAAGCCTTAAACTAGAAAGATGTAGAAATCATTAAGAGTGAGAATAGTAACTTCTTGAAGCTAGTCGCTAAGAGTCATGTGGTGATTAGTTAAGTTCTGTACAAATTTTGGTTAAAGAGTAGTAAGTATTGTATAGCTTCTATGATAAGGTATATGAAGAGTTGCTAGTTTGTATGAGATGGTGCACACTAGAATATGAAAGGAGTTGATGTTGAAGTAGCATTGTGTTAGTAATGATAAGTATATGTGCTGAATATAAGGACAGAGGGCACAAGGTAGTAGATCTAAACTAGGTTCATGATTTTAAAAAGGAGAGTAATGTGAGATTTATAAAGTTATGAGCTCAGCTAGGTAAGGAGGTATAATGGATGAGTGGATATGATCTAACTTATGAAAGGGAGGGTGATGATAGACTATACTTAGACAGACCATGAGATAGAGAATTATTTCTTATCATGAGATTTAGTGATCTAATAATTCTTGACCTTATCTAGTAGTTTAGAGTTACTAAAGTGTGTGTGTGTATGTGTGTGTATATATATATATATATATGAATATATGAGAAGTGTGGATGCATAGGTTTAATAACCTTAAGGTTGAATTTTAAGTGAGTATCATGTAAAAAGGGGACAACAGGATGAGAGTGACACCATTAGTTGGAGGTTTGGCCTAGTAGGCTTGACATAGCATAAGCGGGAAAATTAAGCTATTGACTTGAAAGAAGTATGATGTTACAAGAACATTACATGTGATCCTTAGATAGATAGGGAATTTAGGTTAAGTCATTAGATAAGAAGAGAGCCTAAGACGTACCTCCAAGATAGTCTATAAGTGTAAGATATGTTGACTAAGTATTTGCTATAAGGTTTTAGTGGGCCTGGGTTTCTAAAATTTTACCTACTAGTTATGAGTTGGTGTGATAAGACAAGAGAGCGTAATGCCCATGTTAATACTAGACCTTATGCTTAAATTATGAGTCGTGTGAAAAGGGAGATAACATTTTCATAGTGATAATTTTTATTGGGGAATTACTCTAAGATGCTCCCCATAGTGTATGTTCGAGATTAAGATGTTGACTTTCAAGAAATGTTATATATGAGTGTGGTGTAGGTGCCCCTTTGTTAGGAATAGTGGATTGAGGATAGCTCGTTGGATAGCAAGAGGTTTAAGGTGTGTAGCCATGATAGTGTAAAACTGTTTGAAGCTCCAAGTTATGATTGCTACAAGAATCTAGATAGTATAATTGAGTTGTCAAGGTGGAGTAGGCTAATGTACATATTTTCTACTACCCTTAAGAGTTGGGTCACAGGGGGATAGCCGTAGATAATGAGGAGTCTTCCATCATAGTCCAAATTTTCTCCAGTCAAAGGTAAGTGATCATAGAAGATGGGTGTTAGTGGACCAAAAAGGAAGATGTTAAATGTCACGACCCAACCCAGGGGTCGTGATTAGTATCGATTGGGCACCCAAACAATACCAAACCGGATTTACAATCATATTAGCTAAGGAATTTATCGAAATTTAGACAGAGTTTCCTCTGTTTTACTGACTAACCACACCTGCAACAGCAATCCCAGCAGATCACAAACATTCATACACACGTGTACATATATATACGCGGGCTGACAAGGTCACTGCTGCGGTAGAACCGCCCAACAAAAGTACCATACATACTTAATCATATCACAGGTAATGTCCCACACCCACATGTATCCACAGACCTCTAAATATACAAACTAAATCAGGGGACGGGACAGGGCCCCATCATACCCTCGAATATACATAAATGCAAAAGACATAAAATAAGTATACGTGTATATACCAAAAGATCTGCTCCTGAGGCAAAGGGAGCACTTCAACGGTGGACAAAGATCCTACCAAGATGGCTCTCTAACCTGTGCATCGGTACCTGCGGGCATGAAACGCAGCCCCCCCCCGAAGGAAGGGGGTCAGTACAAAATACGTACCGAGTATGTAAAGCGGAAAGTACGAAATATATATGAGGGTAATAATCCAAATAAAAATGTATGAGTCAAACCTGTATGCAAACATCAAAATAATTCTTTATTTAAAATATCAAAATGATGCGTATCGAACGGGAATGATGGCGACCTCCAATCTCGCGCCATATCACATCATAATGCCAGAAGCTTCAAATCTCCAAAATCTCCAACACAAGTCCCAACAAACACATGCATAGGTGAGCCGAGGCGACGGTGCCACGCACTCATATCATAGGATAGGTCATCATGCCCGTTAGGTGAGCCAAGGAAATAGGAGTCCAAACACACACACATATCTGGAGATGATGCCAGCATATTTCAAACACAACATATTTCAAATACAACATATGTCGAACACGATATTTTTCAAACACAACATATGTCAAATATGACATATTTCAAACACAGCATATGTTAAATATGACATATTTCCAAACACAACCCCACATGTCTCCGAACCAAACGAGGCCGGCCCATGGGCAAACCGACCTGCCGTATTCAACCTACTTCAGAGTATATATAGATATATATATATAGTTATAGGTACGCACGAAACAGCCGATCCGGGAACCGGTGAACGAGACTAAAAGTGGCACGAACAGAGTCGTGAGAATCATATGCATAAAATTAGTTCCAAAAACTTTAGTAATATACAAAATGTTCATTTTTTTGAAATCAAGAAGTTATTCGTTTATGAAATTTTGTCAAAATTGCTCAAACCTACGCATAAAGGTGATTTCAAGGGACTTACTTAATTTCCATCATATGCACTACTAGAATAGGCTTCAAAATAATTTTTAAAATGATCTCGGAACAATTTAATCCATATTTTTCAATCTATTCAACTTTCGGTCAAACGAGCTCCATTCATGGATTCTAAAAACTTGAAAATTAATGATGAAGTTAATTTATCATAAGAATGGCCAAGAATAAACATAGATTTTTATTTAAGACTCAAATTGTGAAGGGAAAGAAATTTTTCAAACGTGCTACGTCGACTAATTTTAATCAAGTCATGCCAAGAGATAAGAAATCTTTACATACCTCAATATCCTTTTTCAACTAACTCCCACGCAAGATCAATCCAATGTATTCTTTCGGATGTCCAACCTCTACACAAATTACAATAACACCAACGATTAATAACCATATTGGATCTTAAATCCTAACTCTTGTTCCAAATTTTATAAAAATTTCGGTAGCATCTCCCCTTAAAATACATCACCCAGAGAATTCAACTCGGCTCAAATAATCAACCAACACAACAACAACAACCTACAACCTTGATAAAACATCTTCAATGCCATAAACATCAAAAATATCACAAAATGCTATTACGACATAATTGACAAAAACAGGGCAGCCTACAAATCAATGCATATCTACCACATTCAATCCTTTCAATATACTCCAAAAACTATATTGCGCCACTCCAACGCCCAACACAAACTTCCAACGTTAAAAACATAACGTTACACCATCAACGAGGTTCCAATTCAAGCTAACTTCCATGTAAATATTTAAATAATTTTCTAACACTTATTTCATCCCACAAATACTATTTTTATGACAAGTAAACATAAATACCTAACAAAAATTAAATATTTAACCATATGTAAATTTGTCCCCAATTCAAACCCCAAATTTAAAATTCATAATTCCAACTATCAACCAACCTTATTTTCATGTTTTTCCTTCAATTTAACATACCCATAACTTTAATTTACATAATTGAAGCTAAAAATCAACATACCTTTCAATCCTTTACTAGACCAAAATTCTTCGTAGCCGCTAAACCAAGCATTTTCTTGATCAAATAACGCCTCCACGCCACTTAGAGGACTCAATATACCAAGCTTGAAGCATCAAATAATCAAAAACTTGAAAAAATCAAATTTTTTCTCCACTGCTACAGTAACCCGAGAGCTTTCTCTTTCTCTTGGTTTGCTTCTTTTTTTTCTAAGTATGGAACTCTCTTCTTACAAGAGAGACATACTTACATATATGTATAGGCACCACATCTACACTTGCACCAATCAAAATAAAACACATATACGACCCCACAATAATTTTAAATCTTAAAGACTACACTTTAGAATAAATTTACATTGGCCCCAAACTTTATCAAATTGAACCAATTAAGGACTTACGGGGTCTAACATTAAATCATAAGTAATGAAAAACGGCTATTATGCCAATAAGAGTAGAAAGAACTGGAGATGCCTATAAGGATATATAGAAGAAAGTTAGAAGTTGGTATCTCGGAAGAAAGTTTAAGCAGCAGTTTCACATCTTTGAGTGGTAAATAACATGAGGACATTAGCATTCTGTACATAGTGGTTCTCCAACTGTATGGAGGGTTATACCTATAGCTTAGCAAAGAGAATCAATTCATAGACTCAGAGAGGTGACCTTAAGCTAAGGGGGAGATGGTTAGATAATAAACCAAAGCAGATCTTGAGTTTTGATAGTGCTGAGTTTATCAGAATGGGACATTGATGCTTTTCAATTGTATACATTCCTTATACTTCATCGTGATGATGCTTTATTCCTATCTTATGCAAGGGCACATGCCCAAGATTCAGACTCATTAACTGTATGTTGATATGTGTTCATGTTCAGCTCTTAGAGTGAGAAGTGATAACTTCATTCAGCAATTCTGCTCTTATCTCATGAACTAATAGTTTCTAGCCTTTTGTTACCCAAGACAAGAATTAAGCTTTCCAGTATATACATTTCCATAAACTCATGATGAGGACCTAGTGGCGTCATATCATGTTATGAATGTCCTCATATCAAATTTCCTAAAGGAATCGTGCTTACGATATTATACTATAAGCCCTCCTAATAATTCTTTCTTTGGTATTGATAGTGATGTGGATGATAGTTGATGAGTTGTGCCAGATGAAAGGGAATGGGTGTCACTTAGGATGATGATTATAGTATGCTTATTCCATTTAAGGTTACAGATAGAGATGAGATCTACTTGTGTGTAACAGACATGTAAAGGTAGATTGGTATGCCTCCTAATAGGAGTTAAAAAGATTATGGGCATAGAGATGCTATCATAAGTTTAAAGATTTCAAAGTAGTGTTGACCTCTAAAAAGCTATGAAGTGATTAGAACGATAAGCTCAAATATGTAATCACCATTCAGTGAGTGATAGATGCAGGCTACTGGTGACTTTTACAATAGATTCCAAGTAGATATGTGGGAATGGTATTCTTTATAAGAAAGCCTCTATGGAAGTGTAGAATATAATCCATATGGGTTAGATTAGCATAAGTATGGTCATCTTGCATGTAGCACTTTATGATCTTGAGTTAGGCTTGGAAGTCATAGAGTATGCAATAGATTTAGGTGATGATGAGAGTTGCAAGCTCCTGTTAATGAAGGGTAGAACTCGAGGAAAAAACCATGGTACTGAAGAGGACTAGTGATCTTTAATGAAAGCCCCATGGGAGTTTAGAGATGAGTATTGAGGATTGAATTTTTATAAATATGATCATCTCGTGAATAGACCCTTGAGGCTTAGAAGTAGGCTTGAATGGAAGAGGAAGAGGTGGTTAGATGGAAATTTGAGTAAGAGCTATATATTTAAGTTGATGGAGTTGCGTTTTCTACTCTTGAGTCGATGTTCAACCATGACTTGGAATATTTTAGTTCTTGATGTGTATACTCCTTAGTCTAAATAGAGACTATTAAGATCAATGAGGGGTTGAGGGTTTGAGTTATGGTTTAGTATTGCCACAAGTGTTGAGTTTATTTCGTGCCTCATTACCACAACATGCTCACCATTCAAGGATGAATGATCCCAAGGGGGAGATACTGTAACATCCATGAAATTACCGAAATACCCTAGAATGGAATTGTGCGCATAACACATCTTCCCGTACTCCATTTGCAAATTTAAAACTGGAATTCCAATTAGCGCAAAAAACTGAGTGGAAAAATGGTCTCGACTCTATTTTAGAGCAACTGAGTCAAAATAAAATTTTTTGAATTTTTTTCCGGACAGTAAGGGTCCGCGCCCAGGGCGCGACGTGCTTGAGATGCAGACTCATACTTAATTTTTTATTAGTTTTCGACAGAAAACTGGAATTTACAAAAAATGGAAAAAATATACATGTCTGCACCCCAGGCGCGACGCGGACATGTTATGTCTTTTTTCTGATTTTCCTTCTTTTACTTAAGCGAGGGTAGTTTCGACTTTTTCCATCCTCTTTAAGCCTAGGCAAGTCAATTTTTTACCCCATATAAATCCCTAGAACATACTAGTTCCTCTAACTAATGTTAAAAGCTTTCCAAGAACTCAAGCGTAGATTCAAGAGGCAAGCTAGGGCTTCAACAATTTTCTTCAATTCTTCCAAGAACAAATTCCTCAGGTATGTAACGCTACCAAAAATCTTATTTTCGTGCTTAATCTATAATTGTATCAAGAATACTATTCAAAACTCAAGTCAATTTCATTCCTGTGATCTTATTGAAAAATTATAAAGTCTTGTCATGAAATTCTTATTATTTCATTATCATTATGCCAAGAACTTCATTGTTGAGTAATTTTCTTTGGATTCCTAAAGCATTATCATATTTACAAGAATCCTAGATGAGTTTTGATAGCCATTCCATTATCATACTTTAATTACTTTGAAAAGTTATTCAGTCTAAAGTACAGTCAATTTCAAGAAGTACCTCAGCATGAAGTATATAAGTAGTCTATTTATCTTACCATCTTTTGAATATTGCATATCAGTTTTGAAACATCAGTTCAGTCAGTTAAAGCATTTGCATTACTATTTATCATGCAAAAGTTTCAGAGTTGAGAAGGCATTACCAGTTTTGAGAAAGAAAAATCAGTTTAAAGAAAATATCTTGAGCCAAGGCTCCAAGTGAGAGATTTCTAGTTTCCCCTACAGTGGAACAGTTTGACGGTTAATGAGCACAGTGCATGTTTTGGGAGTAGTATTGAGCACCGATATGAGTAAAAGTAATAATAACTTGAACTCATAAACTACGTAGCCAGCGTAGTATAGGATTGTATCAGAAGACAATTCCTCACTTGCCACTATGATGGCCCAATTTTGAGATGGATCCACTCTCTTAGTTTTCGTCCCCTGCCCCAGCAAAGTACGGGACGGCTCTAGCAGCGTGGGAAAGACAATGTATCACCATGAAGATCATAGTGGTGGTTGTCGGTTAGAGAAACTCCTCAAGCTAAAGTAAGGTAGTTTTACACTTATACTTTCAGCATATCTTATATTTTCAGCATGTATTGCATTTATTACTTATGCTTTTTATTATTGAGATATGTTGCATTTACCTTAAAAGTATTGCCTAACTTGAGTTTTCATTTTGGTCATTTTACATACCGTACATTCCACGTACTGATGCCTTTAACGCTGCATCATTTTATGATGCAGATTCAAGCATCCACATGACAGCAGAGACTCAGTACGTCAGTCTTCTAGAGACAGTGGGTGAGACCTCTTTGCTTTCAGAGGACTCTGGTCAGTTTAGTATATGTATTTTATTTTACAGTCAGGTAGCCGTGGGTCTTGTTGTGGCACCTATCTCAGTACAGTAGAGGTTTCATGGACATAGTTAGTGAGTCAGTCTAGTATTTTCATTCAGTCATTTTGAGGATTAATACTAATTGTATAACGAGATGTTTTTCAGACTTTGTACAAAGCAAGATTGAGATTATTTGAGTTTTACTTAAATATTTTAAAAAGGTATATCTTGTAAAGCTTCTACATGCATGTTAAAGTCTCCAGTTGAGTAAGCCGGCCAGGCCAAGGGTTCGCTTGAGGACTAACGATGGTTCTCGAGTGTCAGTCACGTTTAGCGTGTAGACTCGGGGCGTGACAGAGAATTATTTTGAGAATGAATTGTAGAGTTTGATTCTTTTTTTTTATTTTTAAATCTTAGATTATGTTTTTTTTTTAAATTTTTGCATAAATAAAAATAAATTAAAAAATTAAAATTTAAAATTCAAATAAGTTTTAATGTGACACTGACATGGCACTGATGTGGCAATGACATGACATATGTGGTATACATTTGCCATTGTGAAACTGGTATTATAATCATAAGGTTATATTAAATAAACTTAAAATGAGTTTACGGGGATAAGAATTATCCACAAAATTGAAGTGCTAAAGTAAATTTTATGTATTTTCGCTAGAGTTTAATTCATGTGAACAATATGATAGCAAGATATTGATTTTAGGATGCTTTTGAAGTTAATTAATGATTAACAGTAATATATAAGTATCAATTGAAACAACTGAATTGAAGAATTAAGACATTTCTTAATGAAAAATAACCCACTTAAAACAGATGAGGATGCTATATAAACGAGTTTCAACGGAGAGCTCAGTCCAAATTGAAAAAAACACAAGACTTATAAATACACCCTGCATTCTTTTGAAGAACAATCTAAGCCTCAACGATTAGAGGATTCAAATCCTGGTATGGTAAATCAAGTTAGTGTGTTGTTAATTGATGATGATAAAGTACATGTTAGTGGGATGGTTGATTTGCTCAAATCTTACCAATATAAAGGTAAATATGGACATTTCTTAAAAAACTTAGAACCAAATTTTATTATTTGATATATTTTACTTTTATTGAAATGATGTTTCCTATCTTATTTTTTTCATTTGTAGATCTTGAATTTCTTTTTCTTATTGTTATACCACTATTTCTGTATCTGTTTATATTTTTTTCCTTACTAGTTACTAAATAATTTTTTTTCTAACTTCTTTCATTTGCTTCTCACACATTTCATTAGCTTCTTTTGTAGGGATGTATATTACTTTTAAAGACAATGATAATTTTGTGTTTATCTTTCCGTCATTTCAATTTTATCTGATATCAATCCTTTTATATACTAAATCAACTGATATAGGTGTTTTACTCTGATTCTTTTTATAGGGAAAAGGGAAGAGACTATTCATTATCAACTGACTTAGAATGACAAAGATATAGAGGAGAAAATTAATTAAATCCTTCAAGTATAAGTTTTAATTAAGGCTTAGTTTTTGTTATTTTTACGAATTTGTATATAATTTAAAGAAAAAAATTATTTAGATCGTAACAGCACAAGATTAAGACAATGAGAAGAAAGAGAGAGAGGAATTACAAAAAGCACATCTAGCAATTATTATTTTTGATCTTGGGATGAATATTTTTTTTAATAGGATGTAGACAAAAAGCAAGAAGTCCTGATTTTCAAGAAGAAGTAAAATTCTTTTTTATTTTTCTAAAATATGTCCTCCTTCCATTTGTATTCATATTCATGGTGTAATATTTTTTTTAAGTATTTTAAGTAAATAAGAACCAATCTTTTAAGGAAAAAGAGAGAGGAAAAAAAAAACTATCGCGCCAAATGATTTCTTAGCCCTCTTAATTCATGGATTCTTTGTTAGTATTTAACAAAAAAAGCCTTGCAAGTATAAATAAATTTTACTGATTTTTTTTAAAAAATATATTACTGATATTTTATCTTTTTGACTACACACATCATGAATTTTATTGCATTTTTACTCTTAATTTTTAACAAAAGCATATTTGAATTTATTTGAATGAGTCTTGACAAATATTATTATTCATTTTGATTCAGCATTAATGGTCATTTAATCACACTCTATGCTTTAATTTGTGAGGACATTACACAATTGTCAGAATATTTGTAGAAAAATGCTTCAATTTGTCACAATTGCTTTGTTAGCTACAATTGTATGTACCATGTAGTACACATGTCTTCACAAAAGTAACGATATGTACTTCTTTCTAAACCTCTCGTGTAGAAGTTATTTTGAGTGTGTTCTAGTTGTTACTATGTGTTCATTATGAGTGTGTTCTAGTTGTTACTATGTGTTCATATGATGACATGCATAGAACAAGTAATTACTTTAGTAATAACAAAAGTAATTGATTAACAGTAGAACACAAAAATTAATATGCATCGCCTGATGAAGAACATTTTTATAGCAAATTTGACATAAAAAGCTTTTTTGAAGAAAGAAATTATGTTCATCTTTTGGAAACATTTTAGAAAGTTATTTAAATATTTTTCTCTTAGAGAATAACTTTTTCTAGAAAGTGTATTTTGTGAATTTCGCGCTCAATATTTTAATATATAAAGATTTCACAAAGTTATCAATTAATATATATAAAGTCGATTGGATTATTAGTATTATATTGTTGATAATAAACTTAAAAACAATCATTTCAAGGATGATAGTTATCAAATGAGAAAAATTAGAATTATTGATAAATTCTTTCCTCTTAGATAGATTTTTATGACATTCCCGTGAAAAGATGAAAATTTCTCTAGAATTGATCTTGCGTGTAATGTGTCTTCCCATGCTCGCAAATCCGAGACCGGATTTGCGATCAGTGTGAAAAACTGAGTCGGAAAATAGTCTCGACTCGACTTTAACATGAAAAAACGTGAATTATTTTTTTCAAAGAAAATAAAAAATAGTAAGGTTTCGGTGCCCTTTCCGTGACATGGAGATGACGCGGAACCATACTTGGTTTTTTTTTCGAAATTTGACGAAACTGGAAAAATTCGTGAAAGAGTGTAAAAAATACACTAGTGCGCGTCGCGCACTAGTGCATTAGGAAGCTTTTTTTTTTATGGGGAGGGGTAGTTTTGACCTTTCCCACACCCCGTATCCTAAGCTATTCAGTTTTAATTCGTTTGAAGTCCAAAAAATGCATCTTTTATTCTTTCATTCTCTCAAAAACAAGAAAACTCTCTCAAAAATCCACGCTCAAGAAATTCAAGAATAGTAGTAGGGCTTAGGGATTCCTTCCAATTCCTCAAGAAGTCATTCCAAGGTATATAAGGTCACTCTAAAATTATTACTTCAGAATACTTTAGAAAATATAAATTTAGTTTTCATCCCAGAAGTTTCGAGTCTTGTTTGAGATTACATTCATCTAAATCCTGTAAAGTGTAGTAAGTTTCTTTATGTATGCATAGATTCTTGATAAAGAACGACGATTCTTGATTCTTTAACTGTTATCTAGAGTATTGACTCCAAGATTTAAGACTATAAATGATTTCCTGTGAAGTTCATATGGGTTTCATGAATACTCGTAAAGCTTATAGTTTAAGACAAGTTAATTAATCCTTTTCTTGAATCATTCTTGTACTTTAGCTGAGTAAACTATATGTTAAAGAATATTGAGAAGATAATTAGATTTCAGTCAAGTAAAAGAATTCAGTTGAGAAAGCTAAGTAATAAGTTGGGCTAAGTCCCCGAGAAAATCAGATTTCAAGAACCCCAAGCATTTAAGTATGAGCTAAATAAAAGTATTTTGGGAGTAGTATTGAGCAATGATATGGGTAAGAGTAGAATTAATTACTCAAACTCATAAACTATGTAGCCAACATAAGATAAGATTGTACTACGGTACCTTCCTCACTTGCTACTGAGATGACCTAGTTTTGGGATGGATCCACTCCCCTAATTCTTCGTCCCCTACTCCGGCAAAGTATGGGACGGCTCTGGTAGCGTGAGCAAGATGTTTTATTACCACGAAGCTCATAGTGGTGGTTGTCAGTTAGAGAAACTCTCCAAGCTAAGAACTATATTTTGCTTACCAGTTTTCAGTATGTTATTTTCAACAAACCAGTCTTTATGATTATTTCTATTACATTATAGATTATGTTTATGTCTTTTGAGAAGTATTATGATATTTTGATTAAATGTTTTGGCCATCTTACATACCGTACATACCAGGTACTGACGTCCTTAGGACCTACATCATTTTATGATGCAGATGCAGGTGACCGAGTTCCTCAGCTACCACTTCGTTGAGAACTTAATAGCTTCCAGACAGTGGTAAGCCTCTTCTCAGTCCGAGGCTCTTGGTTTATGTTATTTCTTTTCAGTCTTTATTTTTAGTTTTGGCTACTTGGGGCCTGTCCCAATAGTCCTTTCAGACAACTTTAGTAGAGGTTCCATAGACTATGTGTTAGTATTCCAGTCTCAGTTTGTTCATTATTGCTTACACACTTCTACATTTAACTTATGCAGACAGTTTATGAATTATCATGCAAATATATATATCTATGTATATTATTCGAAGTTGGTTGGCTACGGCGGACTCGATTTTGCCCAGTGGTCGAGTTTCGCTTAGACGGTGTTATGAT
>JAABOM020057880.1:0-14590 GCA_011800125.2 Solanum clarkiae
GGGAAGGACATCAATCCCAAAGTCAATCTCCATATCAAAAGGGAATCTGGGCAGATCATCAGGAAACACCTTAGGAGACATTCACAATCGGGACTGACTTAAGAGTAGAAGATTCAACATCCTAGGACTTAACTCGCACGAGGTGGTAAATACAACCCTTGGATAAGACATAAATTTTCCCTTTGGGGCAACAAAACTCCCTTTATACTCTAAGACGGGCTCATTAGGAAATCAAAACTTAACAATCCGAGTTCTACAATCGATAGAAGCATAACAGACGTGAAGCCAATCCATGCCCATTATTACATCAAAATCAACCATCTCCAACTCTACCAAGTTAGCTAAGGTGTCTCTGTGATGAATAGACACTACAGAATTCTTGTAAACTCTCTTAGCTAAGATAGACTCACCAGTAGGAGTAGAAATAGTAAAAGGCTCAAGCCAACACTCTGGAAGAATCCCAAACTTACTAGCGACATATTGGATCAGAAAAGAAAAGGTGGCACCCGGATCAAGCAATGCATAACAATCAAAGGTAAAGAATTGAATCATACCTGTGACAATATTTGGTGTAGCCTCCTGATCCTTTCGATTACCCATAGCATAAAGGCGGTTCGTCCTGCCTCCTGTACCAGTAGTAGTACCCCTCTGCTGATTGCCTACTGGAGGGGTTGCGGATGACTGTGGTCTGCTGCTCCCCTCACCTCATCTCCTCTTTTGGCATTCATAACTGAAGTGACCATCTTGTCCACACAAATAACAAACATCTCTTCCCACATGTCACTCACCCAGATGAAGCTTACCGCACTTGCCACACGGTGGCTTTTCCCTCGTGCCTTGACCTTGGGTCATACTGGCCTGCGACTGAGCACCCGGAGCCCTGAAATTTGATAACCATGAGATTTCTGATAATACCTATTTACTGCACTGGGTGCACTTGCAACAGATGGTGCAGGATAGGATGATCTCCTCTGAAAGTAAGACTTGTCACCCTTATTCTGTCTCTGCGGACTACGCTCATGTCCTGCTGACTTTGCCTTTCTGTTTATCGCTCTTCTCTATCTTTCTTTTTGTCCTCCTCTGTCTATTGGGCATTCACCATAATTCTGGAGATATCCATGCTCGGAATCAGCAAAGCTGCCTTACATTCTTTCTATACATGTCTGCCCAAACCAGACATAAACTTTCTCATCCTCGCCCTCACGTCTTGCACCATCTCTGGAGCATACCTTGACAGCTTAATAAGCTTAAGGCTATACTATTTCACAGTCATCCCTCCTTGCTTCAGATTCACGAACTCATCCACCTTCACATTCCTTAACTCTTGAGGAAAGAAGTGGTCAAGGAAAGCGGTCTCAAACTCCTCCATGCTGCAAGCTCCGCAGTCTCACCTCTACTCTCCTCCCACTGATTGTACCACACATTAGCAACATCCTTCAACTGGTAGGAGGCAAGCTCAATTCCCTCGATCTCATCAACGTGTATCGCCTTCAGAACCTTATACTTCTCATCAATGAAGTTCTGTGGGTCCTCTTCTACATTCGATCCCGTATACACTGATGGGTTCATCCTCAAGAAGTCTCTAAATCTGGTGGCAGTTGAGGGCTCCTGTGAGCTAGAACTAGGAGCTTGAGGACCTTGGTTATGACCCTAGGAGGCCACCAGTTGAGTTAGCATGGTGATGGCTCCCCTAAACTCTGCCTTGATAGTGGGAGTTGGCCGGGACTGAGCAGGGGGCGCCTGTGGGACCTCAGTAGTCCTAGCAGGGCATCCCCATCTCCTTGTCTCTGTCTAAACTGGGGCATCAGGTTGGGCATTCTCAGCAGCTAGGTTGCGATATCTCTTTGAGTGGCTGTTCTCTTTGGTGGCATTTTCTGTAAGCGTATAACGCACGAGTTAAAATGAGATTTCCATAGAGTTAAATTCTATCGCATGAATTCAGATAATAAAAGAAGGGTAACTCTTCCTAATGTCCTATAGCCTCCTGCTTATGAAGTGTGGTTCACAATACACCCATAACCAAGACTCTACTAGACACAACTTTATAGACTCCTTAGGACACTCGAACTCTGTGCTCTGATACCAAGTTTGTCATGCCCTAGGAGGGTACCCTAGGTATAACTGGAACTCGAAGACTATTGTTAGCCCCCAAGCAGACCATCTAGTCTCATCACCTTCATTCAAACAATTCATATTGTGGAAGATATTAAGTAATTAAAAAAGGGCTATCAGTGGCCTGAGAAACTATCACAATCACTATCATATGGAGTACGAATAAAAGAGTAACTCAATCATAATAAGGAAACGAGAAAACAATCCCAACATCAACTATCAGCTATCCATGTATATGAAGCCTCTATAGCTAACCTCTAAGAAGGTACCATGAAAGGCCATGGCTACCACAGTCAAATGAAATAACTCAAATAAAGGAAAGATAAAGATGTCCTCCGAAAGCAAGGGAGGACTCACCAAGTTTCTGTCTCGGGATCTGTGAACCTTCATGATCGGCCTGCTGAAGTCCTCTGTCTACAGTATCTGCATCATAAAATGATAAAGCGCCAAAGGGGCGTTAGTATGTGGAATGTACTTATGTACTGTATGTAAAATGGGCTAAAGTAAACAATATATAACATCAATAGCTCATCAATCACTCATCCTTAACTCAGAGAAAAAATGGTCTCTATCACATCACCATCCCTCAAGACATCACACTATCACATCAAATCTGGGAGTTTCTATAACCGACAACCACCACCTAGGAGCCGGTGATGATACAATGAAATGATGTCATTATCACATCCGTCCAGTACCTTGCCGGGGTGCAGGACAAGTCTATTAGGGATCCCAAAGAAGTCTATCAAGCCCTCTGCGGGGCAAAGAAAACATCTGCTTTCACGGTCCAATCCTCTCCTACGCTGGCCATGCGGTTAATGAGTGCGAGTGGGACTCACTCTTACTCATTTCGGTGCTAATACTCCTCCCAAGACTCAACATGCTCATAAGCCTATCAATACATCAAGGATTTCCACCACTCAGCCCCTACGGACAAGAACACTCAGCTCATCTCATCATCTATCAACTCAAAGAGTAAGATTATTCCTTCAAAACTAAGGTTTAGCCTCATTAGGCTCTAAGAATAATAATTTTATTAGTTTTCGTCACCAATATCCCCATCTCCGGACTCGGACTCAGACTCTAACAATCTGCACATTCAAACAATCAAGGCACTAAACATTACTCCTAAGTTCATTATTGAAGTATTAAACAAGGGGAATCATGAAATTTAGGTATACAATCACACAATAATACATATAACCAGTAAATACAAGTATGATGATCATCAATTTGAGATAATATATAGGAATTAAAGATAATGTTCACGAAATTCTTCAAGAATCACTACTCAAGACCCATCAACTATCAATTGTCAACCTACTATATGTATTGGGGCACATGGAAGAACAATTCCATGCTATGGGTAGCCTTTACATACCTGGGATAAAGAATGGTCAAGTTTCCTTCAAGAAATTGCACCTGAGTTTAGAACACTCCACTCTCTGTTCTTCTTCTTTCAGGAACCATCATGTAGAAAACTTAGAAAAATAATGGGTTTTGGACCCTTAATCGCTAATAAACAACCTCTAAAACATGTTTTAAGACTTAAAAATTTGTTGAAAATGACCAAACTACCCTTCCCATAATTTAAAGGAAAAAGTTCAAAATATGTACACTGGTTCGCGACGCGCCAGGGCCGCGGACCAGTGTATTTTCGCGATTTTTCTTAAAATTCAATTCCCATCGAAAAATTTAAAATTTTCATGTGTGTCTCCCCGTCCCCTCCACGTCGCGCCAAGGGCGTAGATCGACACTATTTTAGAAAGAATTGGCGAAAATTATTTTTCGCTCCGATTGCTCTTAAATCAGGTCGAGATCATTTTCCCACTCGATTTTCCGTACTGATCCCAAATCCGATCTCGAATTTCCAATTAGAGCTTTGAAAGACGCATTGTACGCATGATTACGTTTTAGGGGCGTTTAAGTAGTTTTATGGGGTGTTACAATTTGGACATTTGAATTTTGAGAGAAATATTAGTCTAAGGGTTTGAAAGAGTATTGTGGAATGTCTTGGATGATATGAAGGTGAAATATAATTAAGTATAAGTATTTTCATGTATGGAAAATTTTAGGCCCAAGACCCAAAAGCCTTGGACCAAACAAGAAAACTGCACAAAAAAATGTATTGAGGTGGGCCAAGGGCGGGCTAGCTCTCTGGAAATCACATTTTTGCGATTTTTAAATTTTGCTACAGTTGCTCTTAAATCGGGGTCAGACCCATTTCCCACTCAATTTGCCCCTTGAACAAGAATATGAAATCAGATTTTCGATATCAGACATAGATTTTGAGATATATGGAAATTATGAAATTTCTGGCACATTTTTGAGCACTTTTTAGGATCGTTTCATTTATACTAAACAAGAATTATGAGCCTATGTGATATGAAGAACAAAATACATGTAAACTCATGCAAAATGAATTTTCGATGTTGTTAGAGTGATATACACTTCCTTTCACGCAGGATATATGAAAGTAATTGTAACTTTATTATTTTGTTAGAAAAAAAAAAATTATAAGACATACATATTTAAATTGCTTACATTATGGTTGTGTTTGGTAGGAAGTAAAATGTTTTTCAATTTTTTTTATATTTGGTTCGCTTAAATATTTTTCAAATCAATTTTTTTTTTTTAAATTTAAAGAAAACGACTTCTCTAAAAAAAATTAAGAAAAATATTTTTTAAAACTCTCCTTCAATCTCAAATTATAAAAATTTCAGAAATACACAACTTATGTTTACATAATTTCATATAATCCCGACTCTTTTTAAAAAATTACAAAAATCTCTTAAATGATACAAAACTATAATACTTATTGATACAAATTACAATACTTACTTCTCCACGTATCATAGTTAAAATTTCTTAATGCTCCTATTTTTTCGACATGTATTACTGATTTCGTCTTTGTATCAAAAAGAGGATTTTTGATAATTATGAAAGAAGTTGGTATTAATTGAAATTAGCTCGAAAAAGTATGAGACTTGTGTAAAATTCTTATTCCAACCCTAACCCAACTCCCCTCCAAAAGAAAAAGATTAAAATATGTTTTTGAAAATTTCATTTTGTTTATTCCATTCCTATCCCAACTCCCCTTCCACTCCTACCCCCACTACCAAAAAAACTGAAAAAGTTTATTTTTTTGAAAATGAATTTCAAAATTTAAAAAATTCATTTATTTTTACTCCACTCAAAACCCGGCCCCTCTACACACCCTTCACCCACTAGCCCCCGCCCCCACCACCACCCACACACAAAAAAAAGATAATTTTTTTTTTTTATCTCGGCCTTTCTACCAGCCTCCCCCCACACCACCAAGCTCCCCCATCCCCCCCCAAAATTTTTTAACATATATTTTTAAAAATATTTAAATTTTAGAATTTTTCTTTTTTCTTTTTTACTCCAACCCAACCCCTAGCACCCCCCCCCCACCCAAAAAAAATAAAAATTTATTTTTTGAAAAATATCTTAGGATTTTAAAATTTTTATTCTTTTACCCCACACCCTATCACTACACCCCACCTACCAGCCCCCCTCCCCACCATAAAAAATAAAAAAATTATTTTAAAAAAATAATTTGAAAGTCGGGTATCAATTCGAGTGTCATGGTCGAAATGCAAATTGGCCGATCATGTTTAGGTTCGAACGTTGGGTTTGGATCCTGAATCGGATCTCAGGATTGAATTTTGAATCGGTTATCGAAATTAGATTTCTAATTGAGTGTCAGAATTGGATCCCGAATTGATTAATGGGGTTAATTTTAATATCAAAAATTATTTTCCTAAAGGACATTTTTTTACTCTCTAGCAAATAATAGTAAATATTTTCTAAAAAGTATTTTTATTCACCAACCAAATTTCAAAATATATTTTCTAAAATATTTTCCTTTCTACTAAACCCAACCCATGAACTTTTTCCACTTCTGCTAATATGTCGACACCGTGTGTGTATGTATACATTATATGTCTTTATGTCACGATCCTTTCATCAATAATTCATGTCACGCACTTTAATATTTTTGTTTTGTTTCGAGAACTACTGTAGTTGCTAGAATAAGAAACATTGTCTGAATCCCATTTAGTTCATTTAATACGAACAAGAAGATCACATTGCAAGTCCATAGATTGGAATTGGACAGTTACGAACTTGAGTACTTGTGAAGAATCCCATATTGGATAAAATTAGGTAAAAATGATCTTTAGCGATAATTAATTAACGATAATAGAGTTCGATTTCTCACATTGTAATTCTTTTCTCAATTCTCCTTTTCTTAACCTCAATTTTTTTTAAAAAAAAATTAACGGTAATAGTTTAACTATTGCTAATTGTGTATTCCATCCATACATTTTTACTTGTATTTATTATATTAAAAGGATGATTTACTAAAATTACCCCTATAATTTCTTACTTCTTAATTTCTGTGTCAAGTCAATAGTGGACAACTATTATTGGACAGAGGAAATATTTTCTTTAGAGGTAATTACTAGTGACAATTATATTTTAGCACTCTTTTGCAAAAGCCGCTAAAACCCATAGCAACATTAAATCCAATGAGAGTCTAAAAGGGTTCTAAACTCTTTGTTAATATGCATGTTTATTATAGTGTGAATGTGAGTTATTTGGTCTCGCTACTAGAAACAATTGTTTTTTCCTAGATCATGATTTTTTAATTCATTTCCCATCAACCATCTATCGCTCATGCATGTGTAAAGCCTACTTTATTTCTATCATGAATACTAGTTTGTGACATTTATAATTTTCGTTTTAGCAAAGCGAGATATGTCGTAATCGTTATTTCAGTTGCTGTTCATCCAAAATCCTCACCTAGTGGATAAATTTTCTTATTTCCACAACCTAAAAATCTTCAAAACACCCAAAATATTTTTTATAAAGCTAATTCTAGTCCTCATTAATGTGAAAATAAATTCTCTTTTTCAACACCCATAATGATGCACTTGTATGTTATAAATAGAGTCTAGGAGGTGAAAAAGTTAATAGATTATCAGTTAACGAGTACTCTTAATAGGTGGATCCGACTAAGTAGTATAGTCTTACCGGCAATGGAGTAGGTGCGGGCGGGTTAACCTCAACCCGTATTTTTTTTAAAATCGTTTTGCATGGTGATTTTTTTCATTTTCTCCCTGTCCCACCTTACATATACCCGCCCCACATAAACCCCCTTGCTTAAATTTTTAAATTCTTCTATTTTTTAAGTGAATTTAATATGAAAAATTAAAATTCATAATCTTTTTTAATTTTCTCTAATTAATTATGTTTAGCTGACATTTCAACAATTTTATCTTAATCATTAATTAAAAGTTTCTAATTAACATTTTAACAACTAATAATTTACCAGACATGTCTAATTTCAATTTTAGAAATAATAAAATTAAAATCAATGTTTAATATAAAAAGTTTATATTTTTGATTTTTACTAATTACGAATATTTAATTTTCTTCAAATTCCTATTTGATTTTGTAAACCTACAAGCCGTCCTGCCCCGCATTAATTTTAAAAATAGTTATTTCAACCCGCCCGCACCTGCGCCGCCCCACATAACTTTAAATTCGCTCTGCCCCACATAGCTCTAAACCCACCCTGCACTCACTCCGCACCGCCCCGTTTGTCATCCCTAATCTTACATCTCTCATTCACCAAGCTTAAAAAAATATCTTTTTTTAATAATGTGCATGCATCATTTCATATAGAATAAATAAATCTTGTGACTGCATATTATGTAATGACCCTCTAGGTCATTTTCTTATACTACTTTCGTTTCGTCGTTTAGAACTTTCTTATAGCGACCCTAATTTATAACCTGCTAGTACTGGTAGCTCGATCAGCTAGACGTTCATATGAATTTTGTGCAGCTTTCCTTATTTAAAGTCCCTTTATAACTTGAAAAATTGAATTCAGTAAAAGATATGGTAAACGGCCTCAAAATGGATTTCTGACAGTTTCATCAGCTCCGAAATGGTTGAACTAGGCTAGAAGAATAGATGTCTCAGATTTTGAGGCTTTCGTGGGGACTTTAAACTGTTTTTGGCCTTAAAAATTAGCAGGAGTTGACTTTGATCAACATTCTTGAAAAATGTGCCCCAACGAAAAGTCTAACAACACAATTGGCTCCAAAAGGTTGAGTTTTGTTTACAACGAACTTTTGTTCAACTTTGTAGGCTTTCAGACTCATTTCGAGCCCCTCAATTGATTTTGGTTAAAAATGGGCTTAAGAGTGAGACCCATATTTAGTCGTAACAATCTCGTATGAAAATTTTTATTGTGCCATTGACTCCTAATACTGAATTTGGAGGGGTAGCATAGCTTGTTTGCATGCACAGAATTCTGAACAAATCTCGAGCACCCCTCGGACAATTCAACTTTGCCAAACTCAACATTTTTCAGCTGATATCTAGTGTAAGGAGAATTATTCTCCATGATCACGGTCCCCTACATTGCGTTCACGGAGCTTTGGCATTTTGATATTTGCGATTGCGGTCCCCTTACTGCGTTTGCGAAGGTATGGGTCGTTGTTCTCAGTGACTAATTGGCATTATCTCTTATATTCGGCTAGAAGGTTAGTATCTACATGTTGTTTAGCATACTTGTCATATGCTTGTGATGTATTTGGCAAGACCCTTTCCATTGGTTCAGTTTCGGTGGTTTTTAAGTTTCCTAATATATTTTCTACTGACTTACCTTGCCTGGCTCTAAAAAGAGATATGGATTTGTCTATAGATATGGAGCCAGGCACTAAGCCTATTTCTATCCCACCTTATTGGATGGTCCCTGCAAAGCTTAAGGAGTTAAGTGTTTAAGCTCCAAGGTCTCTTAGATCAGACTCAGAGATTCATTTGACCCAGTGTCTCCTTGGGGTGCTCTTGTCCTGTTTGTTAAGAAGAAGGATAGTACTATGTAGATGTGCATTGACTATCGACAACTGAATAAGGTGACAATGAGGAATGGTTACCCCCTACGCTGCATTAATAACTTAATTTGCCAGTTACAGGGTGCCACATTGTTGTCTAAGATTGATGAGTTCCGGCTATCACCAGTTGAGGATTATAGTGGTTGACATTCCTATGACTGCCTTTAATATTATAGTCATTATGAGTTTCTTGGATGTCATTCGGGCTTATTAATGCACCTGCTGCCTTTATAGACTTAATGACTCATGTATTCTGGCCTAATTTTGAATTTTCATTATAGTCTTCATCGATGATATTCTGGTCTATTTATGGAATTGGGAGTAATATGCACAACATTTGAGGATTGTGCTGTAGACTTTGAGATATTAACGACTTTATGCCAAGTTCTCTAAGCGCAAGTTTTGGTTAGAGTCTATTATATTTCTAGGGCACGAAGTGTTCAAGGACGGTATTATGATGGTCTGGTGAAGATTGAGGCTATTCGTGATTAGGCTAGGGCCACATCAATTACAAAGATTCAAAGCTTCATCGGATTGATCGGTAACTACAAGCATTTCATTGAGGGTTTCCCCACTATTGAAGCTCCATTTACTCATCAAGATGTTCCATTTGTGTGGTCTGAGTAGTATGAGGCAAGCTTTCATATGCTTAAGGAGTTGCTTACCACCTCTCCTAGCTTAACTCTTCCTGTTGAGGGCGAGGGTTTCACAATATATTGTGATATGTCCAGTATTGGTCTCGGGTGTGTTTTAATATAGCAGGGCTGGGTTATTGCATATGTCTTTAGATAATCAAGATCTCACAGGCGCAAATATCCCACTCACGATCTAGAATTGGCGGCAGTAGTTTTCATATTCAAGATGTGGAGGCATTACTTGCATAGGGTCAATTGTGAAAATATATACATATATTACAGCCTGTAGTATGTCATAGTTAGAAGGATCTAAATTCTTTACAACAATGCTGGATTGAGCCTTTGATGGATTATGACATATTTATTCTTTACCATCCAAGCAAGGCAAATGCAGTGGCGGATACATTGAGCCAAAAGACATGGAATATGAATAGTTTGGCCTATTTACTTGCTGTGGAGCGGCCCTAGCATTGGACATTCAGTTCTTAGCTAACAAGATGGTTAGACTAAATATTTTAGGCTCTAGGCCGGTATTGCCTTATGTAGGGGCTTGAGTTTTTCTACTTGATCTGATTCATGGTCGATAGTTTGAGGGAAAGTCACTGGTAGAGCTTAGAGAGCTGGTATTGCAGGGTGAGGGAGGTCGGGCTTATATTGAATCAAATAAAGTATTGAGGTTTGTTGATAACCTATATGTTATGCCAGTAGGAGGTTTCATTCAGTTGATCCTTCCTGAGACCCACGACTCTAGATACTCTATTCATCCAGACACCACTGTAATGGCCAGCAAGTTTGAAGTTGAGACAAGGCAAAAGCTGAAAGTTTAGCCACTGGAATTGAACCATGAGACCTAACTACCAGTTGTCGTTTGGTTCAGGGACCATATAAAGGTCTCGTAGATTGGTGTTGGTTGAGAAAGTATGAGGTATGAAAGTGAAGTACGAGAAAAGTTTACGAGTCGTAGAGTGTCCTACAGATCGTAATAGTAGATCGTAGATGGGGTCCTGAAAATCAGAAATTTTGCTAATATATAATGGAACCACTAAGGGCTTTATGGCCCGTGGAACGTTTTATGGACCGTAGAATGATTCATAGTTTTGGAGCTGATTAGGATGTTTTCTGGATCTTGGTTCACGATATGCAGGATGGGTTATGGACTCAATTACAAACTTTAAAAGGTGTCCTTAGAGTGAAAGTCAGAGAGCAAAAATAAGGGGACAAGGTCTACAAGACCTTGAAGTATGGGTCTTACATTGACCTACGACCAGTAATCAGGCCTTCGTGGTTCGACCCAACCAGATTTAAAAAGTATATTTTCATCATTTCCTTACATTCTAAATCTAGTGCTACATCGTTTTGTCCTCTTACATGCCCTATATCAGTTTTGAACCATCCCCTTTAACCTTATTCCGTAATCATTCCCTTCAAACCCAAGTCCTAAATTCTCTCAAGTCTCCCAAGGTCCTCCATTGAAGGCAAAGCTAGGTTTTGAGATTTCTTCTTCAACGTTCATTATTTCTTCCATAGATCTTCGGCTAACGTATATGGGCTTGATTTATGGGGTCCTTTCCTTCACAAAACTCAAGTTTCCTTATTTTACTTTGGATCCAAGGTTTATGTATGTTTTGAAGTTTCAAAAAATTTACTTAATTATGAAATTTATGATGCATTCTTAGTTTTACAAAGTATATTAGTATCATGTTATGGCCTATAATGAATATTGGCTTAAGTCATCTATGGCCCCTTAAAGTTGTCTGCATATTTTACTTAGACACATTAACAAGGATTAGTACCTATTGAACCCTTTTAGTTATTTAAAAATCGTTCTGTTAGGCACTTTCTGATAATCAACAAAAAAAAAAAATGAAATATGTGTGATGCACTCATGATGACATGGTAAAAATGTCTAACTAAAAAATGACAAGTAGTTTTGGGCCAAAAAAATTATAGAAAAAATGGAATAATATTTAAAATTACTTCAAGTACATATTTTATCTTTTAAAAAATAACAAAATATTTCACTTGGCCCTATGCTCCCCAACCCCCTTTCCCTCTTTCTTCTTCTTCCCAGACATCTCTTTCATAGAATTCAATTTTTTTCTTTTCCGATCCATCCCCACGCTATCAATTTTCTTTTAAAAAAGTATTCTCCATATATGATATGTAATAGAGAAGGATATAGAGAGACCAGTACAAGAGGAAAGAAAATGAAAATTTGCCGACAGTTCATCCTTTCTAAATCAACGATAAAGAGAAATTGAGAGCACCCAAATTAATTTTATTATATTTTTTGATAAAATATTTTATAAACTTAATGAATTCATATTTTAATTTGAGTAATAGTGTTTGTTTGGAGGTGATAAAAATTGGAGATAAATGAAGACCAGTTAACTTTTTTCACCTCCAATGAAGAAAAATTATTTTACTTCTTTCTTCATATATAGATTCAATTAGTTGGGTTTTTATATATATATATTAAAGATTGAAAAGAATATTTTTTTTAAAGAAGGAACTGGTGGAGATAAAAATGAGAAAAAATTTTGAAAACTAAAAAAGGTGAAGAAGAAAAAGACTAGTAGGGGGTGAGTTTTTATTCGTTTTTGGACAAAAAAATTATTAAAAAGTATTCTTTTAATTTATTTGATGAAGACAAATGTAATTTTTTCAGAAAGAATAAAAAATATTATTTTTAATTCTTCACGCGCTCAGAGGAAGTGAAAAACACACTTTTTGTCAAATCAGCATTTTATGTTTAATAGATACACATTTTTTGAATAATTTAAGTGTTCAATAGGTACTAGTCCTAGTTGAGATATCTAAATAAAATATTAGCCAGAAGGGCTATTTCACTAGCAGCATCTAAAATGCCTATACGAATTCAATGCATTATTTTGTAATGTAATAGAAAAATTGTAGAAAGGGACTCCGCAAATATCGATCGAAACTTAAACCCTTGTATATGTATGCAATTTCAGAAAGCACAACAATGGAAATAGATAGTCCGTATTGGTATCAAATCTATTCCCATGTTCCGATCTTTCCATTTTTTGACCCATTTCTTGGGTAAAGTCTCCTAACTTTATTTGAAAATGAATTGGTTATCCATAAAGAGAAAGAAAGTTTTTTTCTAGTTCCGCTTCTTGCTCTTCCAATTCAGAGGTCTAGTGATAATAAGATATCTAAGTTTTTCCACAAGCCTCTGATACCTGCATCATCCAAGGGTTCTTTTCTCTTTTCTTCAAGCTTATGATTTTCTTCTATTGGGTTTATTGCGGCCTTGCAACCTAATATCCTCGTTTTCTTCAAATCAAGGACATAATTTGAGAGATGACTCTAATGTGAAAAACTTTAATAGGTCATCGATGGCTTAAGCGATGAATATTAATTTGAAATTCAAGTTTATTCTAGTTAGGGTTTACAAGGATCATGTTGGGTTAATTTGAATGGTTCTAAATGATTATATTCTATCTTATATATGCATGATGTATATACGAATGACATGATTTCTTCATTAATTGATGGTTATACAAATACCTCTTCAGTAGGGGGAGAAGGTTTTATCTACCTTGGACATTCATCCCCTTTCAAAAATTCAACTTCCGAATTGATAGTATCTTGGATTGCAAGAAGATTTGGAGAACAAAGAAATATGAGAACTCAGTAGATTCTTTTTCAGTAGAAATTCAAATTATCTCTTTTTCCCACAATGGAAGTGAGTCTCTCCATCTTTCACTTTTGTTACCTTGTGCAATCTATCATTAACAAAAGTAAGAAAATCAATCTTCATCATTGTCCAAACTGAAATCAAACCATTTACATGGTGCAAAAAAAAAATAAAAATGTAACACCTTAGCCACCCTCAGAAAGAGCCCTAGATTACGGTGGAAACAGTAAAGATTGAACCCCCAAGTTTTCAGATTCTAATTCAAATCTCGCCAAACAACAAGTCAATGGACAAGGAAATAAAAAATACAATGAAGAAACTTCAAAAAGATCTGATAATAGCCTAATTTCACCTGTCAGGATTCGTAAAGGAAAACAAAAAATTGTCATGCCTAGAAAAAGCAAGGAAAGTTGTGTCGACGATGCAAAGCTCGAGAAAGGGTAAGCACAAAATAACATTATTCTCAGATAGTCCATACGAGCTAAAGAAAAAATCAAACTTCGATTTTGTTAAATAATCCCCAGCCAAAAAATTGAAAAGAATATCAAAGGGTGAGTCGTCAAAGTCGAAAAAGGCAAATCCAGTTGAGAAGGTATTCAAAAAAATTTATTTTTTAAATTTTTTTCTCATTGTTTACATATCAATTTTAGTTTTTCATTTATATATATTTTATATAAGGATAGTTTATTTCTGGATTGTTGATACTAAATTTTTTTATATGAATTTAATATTTAATTAGTATAGTGTTAACGAGCAATTGCATGTATCAATTTAATCTTGAATATGTATGAAACACATTTTGATTATGTTATATCATATTTCACACAAATAATCTTGAATATGTATGAAACACATTTTGATTATGTTATATCATATTTCACACAAAATATATAGTAGTATGTATTGTTGCTTTTGAAAGAAATAAATTTTGGGATTTTTTTAATCTCTATATGAAATTAGTATGTTTTTGGCAACTAAATGGAGTTAGTATATACCTTTATTTTCCTCCATATTCAATTGGTACGAATAATTTTAAAATTTATTGTAACTAATTATCAAATCACCGATCTTGTTATATGGCATGTAATGTTTCATATATATATATTTTTTAGTATTTGAATATATACAACCTGTTCTTGATATTGTCATACCACACCAGTATACACCAATATTAATTACATACATAATGTAATTAATATCAAGTGGTCTTTTTTAATTATATGTCATGAAAATGTTTTTGGTATGTGCCC
>JAABOM020057881.1:0-14588 GCA_011800125.2 Solanum clarkiae
CGGTAGATTTCCAGGTCGGTTTCATTGGGAATTTAAGGTTAGCATGTGTCTAGGTGTCCCTATCGGACACTGGTCACTACCCATAGAGTGGGGCGTGACAGTAAAATAGAGGAAACTCTGTCGAAATTTCGATAAATACCTTAGCTAATATAATTGAAAATCCGATTTGGTGTTGTTTGGGTGCCCAATCGGCACTAATCACGACCCCTGGGATGGGTCGTGACAGGCAATCTGCTGGCAGATGTCTTAGCTAATACTGGGCTTCATAAAGAGGGAAAAAGGGTATACAATCACATACAACAACTACCTATCATATGCAGAAAGTAATTAATCATGGATATAGAGCAAGTTGGCTGTTTGCACTGGAGTAGGATAATTAAATCTACAGATCAGTAGCAACAATTGACAATAAACTAGCATGCAAGCATTTTCTAACGTAGCTTTACAGGTGTGTAGAAGCATATTAAAAGAGCTAGGGTCATTAGTGTTGTATGTGGGAGTTTACCAGTTACATCAGCTAAATACAAGAAATAGCCATAAAAAATAAACAAAAATTAAAGAGGAGGGTACATGGCTATCTTGTCAAAAAATACTGTGTTACTTCACCGAGTCGGGGCGGTGGTGTCTGCACATCAGGAGGTCCATCTCTTGCACTTTTTTCACTAGGACTAGGAAGAATAAAGTCAATATTTTTAAGGCGGTCAAAGGAAATGAGGGCAAAAGGTGGATTTACCTGAAGCCAATGAACATTGAGACATCAAAAAAATTAAAAGAGTACATTACAATCATCTTTGTAGTTCCAACTATCAGGAAGATAGCAAGAAAATGTCATGCAGAGCTAAAGCAAATGGTGGTCAATGGAGGAACATTCACAAGAGGTAGATGAGATTTACTTCCTAGATCTAACCCGAAGATAAAGCTTTACTTTGTGTTAGTTAGACTGCTTGAAATCATTCAAGAGAAGCAAAGAAGAATTCCCCTCACTTGACAAGCCATGGATGAATTTGAAGTTGAAAGGGAATGCAAGTATATTCTAGAAGCTTAGTAGATATTTTAGAGTAGCAGACCGGATTATGTCTTGGGCCATGTCTACTATTTAATTTTGGCATGGATCAGTAGCAACAATTTTGTCTTTAGTTTGTAATTATTTTTTATTTTCTTTAGTTAATAAAATGAGCCCGTGCTCAAATTTAAATTTTAAAAAAAGAATTGTGATCCAATTCATTTTGGCTTGATTCATATTCAATCCGTCCAAATCCAATCTAATCCACCTATTTGCCACCTCTAGATATCATATTGAAGTTAAAGGATTCAAGTTAGAGTATTGATTTTGAAAACTATAAAACTATGGAACTATGAAAAATCTTTCAGAAACCAAAGAGATGGAAATATTACTTTTTGAAAAAGTTCAAGTTGAGGAAATGTCCTACCATAACATCAGTACCTCAGCAAACATTAACAGAGGCGAAAGAAAAGCAAAGAAATATGCTTTTGCATTGCTATAGCAACATCAGCAGCTGCTGAGGTTGTTATAGCTTTTACCAATGTTGCTGTGGATATTATACGTCTAACGAATGCTCCCAATGAATTTAAAAACAAACCGCAGAAAAGCTTCCATTAGAATCTAAAGTGCCTATCGCGGTCACCTAGTAAGACATCCTCTTTATTGGCTATTGAATTTTTCATAATACATAGTAAACTCTTTTCTTATATAGCTAGGCATATTTTTAAGAAGTTATATTGGTGTTTATGGCTACTTATTCTTTTCATTTTTCGAAAATAATTCTGACCTTTGCTGAAATGAACTAGTGCCTTGTGAAATATTGTATAGGCCAATAAAGCATTAAGTGTTCTAAAGGGTCTTGGGAAGCTTCAAGCAGTGATTAGAGGTGAAATTGTGAGAAGAAGACTCATTGCCATATTGAAGTTCATGTTGCCACTTTATCAAAAGTCAAAAACAAGAATGGATCAAATTAGACTTTCTACTTTTGAGGAATATCATGACAATAATAACAAGAAACTCATTAATAACCCAAGGAAAATTATGAAATCTAAAGAACTTAAGGTAAAGAGCAATCATTCAATTGTTGTCTAATTAAGTTTCAAAATATTGGTTCGACATTCAAAATATTGCTTCAACTATATTAAATCTATAAAAGACACCTATAAATGGAAACTAAACTTGCTTATCCAAAATGATACTAAGATTTATGTAATTTTTATAACTATAATATGATTTTGGTTTTTGGAAGCTTAAATGCAAGAGCCTTATAACTTGAAATTTCAACTTGGCTTCAGAACAAGACAGTGAAGCCTTGTGGTCAAGAAGAGAAGAAGCCATTGATAAAAGAGGGCATTTGATGAAATACTCATGTTCACATAGGGTAAACTCATTTGTACTTACATTTCTCACTCATTTGTTCGTTAAAGTAAGAGTTTACTTGTTGATACAGACATTGTAATTATTACACTTATCAATGTATTTAACTATGTTGTAGCAATTAACCTGCTAATTCCACTTTTTATGAACGATTACCTATAATACATATTTATATAACTTATTGACTATTTTTTGGCCTTGGGGTATGATGGAATAAAGCAAAATGGCTCTTTAACTATCTGCGCTTTTTTCATTTGTGAAGTAGCAGTTAGTCAATGCAACTTTCGACGCTCCTCATGGGTCATTTGGAAACAGCCGCTTTATGTTTTTAAACATAGGGGTTAGGCTGCGTACATCCGACCCCCCCTTACCCCGCAATGAGCGGGAGCCTGTTGAGGCACTGGGGTATGTTGTTGTTGTTGATAGTAAATTTCTTCAAATCAGAGGAGAAGAAATAATCGAATTTTACAAGAAGTATTAACCAGCAAGCAAAACAGAAGAAGCTGCAGATTTGATCAGTTGGGATAACTTGAGGCACCAAGAAAAGTAGGGTTATTTGAGAAA
Organism: Solanum clarkiae; assembly: GCA_011800125.2. Taxonomy (NCBI): domain Eukaryota; kingdom Viridiplantae; phylum Streptophyta; class Magnoliopsida; order Solanales; family Solanaceae; genus Solanum; species Solanum clarkiae. Next base: position 2,945 of record JAABOM020057881.1, read on the forward strand.
TTGAGATCATTTACAGACTCAAATATTCCTAGAGTTGATATGAATGGGATGCCACAACTTCAAGGGAGAAAAAATGCATAGACCAGATTGCATAGAGGACCTATATTGTCCTTCTTCACTTCCAAGAAAGATCATTTTGTTATATACACGAAAGTAAAAAAATTGATATTAACTCATTACCAAGTTCTCCTAGGTTTGTAGAAACTCCTAGATTTGCAACATTATTGTTGAACATGAAAACAATCAGAAAAATGAAACTATAATTGGAGCTTCAAACTTCTAGAATAATCCATCTACAGTTGATTGATGAAAGCTAGTACACATCTTTTAATACTGTTTTTAACATTTCAAGACTTGCACAATGTGTATATACACTTCCAAAGTTTTTCCCCTTTCCCTGTTTGTTTTTTCTTATTTTATTTATTCATTTATTGATAAGTAAAACTATTTTCATGTGACCGAAAGGTCAGTTATTTGAGCTATGGAAATAACTTCTTGCAGAAATGCAAGTAAGGCTATGCAAAGTAAGGCTATGCAGATGAGATACTAGTGGTCTCAACTCTTTCTCGGACCCCACGTATAATAGGAGCTTAGTACACTGGATTGTCTTTACTTGAATCTTGAGAACATATTTAGATTCAACATAAATCTTAGATAACAATACGAATTAACACGTCATTATCAAATAAATTAATCACAAAATAACTTAATCTATGATAATGTACTTCGTCCTATATTAAGCATAGCGAAAAATTTAAAAGGTTAATACATAACAAAGTCATTCAATAATTGAGCAAAGTCTTGAATTATTTATAATAAAAACATGTTTTTGCTTAAAAGTTGATTATTTCTTCTCTAATGTTTGCCCCTCCTAGCCTTCATTTATCAACTCTTTTTTCCTTCTCTACAACCAACTGATTTGAGGTCATTTTTGCTTTACCTTTTCAGGTAATTTTCTTTGGTGAATAAGACAGGTTGGTAGGCTCAACGATACCAAATTCATCTCTCTTAAAGCTAATTTTTCTAGTTCCAATTGGTAATCATTGTAATTTTTTTTGTCAAAGCCTAGTTTTAGATTTTGATATCACCTTTGGCCTCAAAATTGGCTCGCCATCTTCATCTTCATCTTCCTTTTCACACTTCCATTCATCATCAACAAATTGTTATACTTGTTCAGAAGTTTGGCTCTCTTGTGGTGTTGTTAAGGACACATCTTGCACTTCCTGAGAAGATCCTCCATCAAGATTCATCTTTTTACCCCTACAATAATAATCATAAATGGTTTAGTAAATCAAATCAACACAGAAATTAACTAAGTATGTTTTCTATTAATAACCATTCAAAAGTAAAAACATTTTAACAAAGGACATGTTCGAATGTTGTGACCTATGTTACTACAATATTCACATGTCATTAGAAGGTCTCTTCTTAAAGATGACCAGGCCCCCTTTCTCTTTCTCTCATCTTTGGTTTGTCAACCATTTTAAGTATTTTTAATGATTTCATTCCATAATTTGGCTTCACTTTCAAATTTTTCACCTTTAATTGGTTGTAGTTTATGCATATGAACCAACATGTAAGCTTCCTTTGAATACCACCAATGCACCTCACTTATTAGATCTTTTTTTTCTCATAAATCATAGTTTTGATGGCATGGGAATATGGTATTCCTATCATATCCCATGTCCTGCATGTGCACTTCTTCAGTTGAAGATCGACTATATGCTTGTCCTCACCTTCATGTACTTCTTATCCAAAGTCTCTGTTAAAATGAATTCACACCTTTGTGCTATATATCTCGACAATCAATTATCAATTCCTTGGCATATGGGCTGATTTCATCACTCCAATTCCTACATTCCTCCTCGCGGTCTTTCAATAATTTTATTATCTTTCAAACAAGAAAAAATTCATACTCAGACAACTTAAAAGTCTATCAATCTATACATAAGAGTACCAACAAAAGGAGAAATGATTTTCTTTTTTAACTTACATTTACTTATAATATACTAATAACTAATATTGGATGAAAATCATGAAAGGACCACCTTTTTAGGAATCTTATTAGAGAAAAATGATTTTATTCACACATTAAGAAAGATGCACTGCGTGAATGTAAAGGAATTTTTAGTTTTTATTAGAAGGCTAATTAAATGAGCTAAAAGAAAAGAGCGTGTAATTTTGACATCGATGTCAATCATCTATTTAGTATATAAAACTAAAAATGTGCTTTGCCTTTATTCTGAAGTTCTATTTTGCTGATCAGTAATTGGTGAAGCAGAACATAGACTAAAGTTGACCTGTTTGGGGTTGTGTGTGATGTTTTTATGTTGGGAAACTATAGAACACCTATTGATGGAGTGCATGTGTTTTTGAATACTAATAGTTTGGTGTTTTCCTTCTATACTTTTCCTAAGGAAAGGGTTTCCACATCTATCAATGGAAAGAACAAGAGAGACAATGAGAAAAATTTAAAAATTTTTTATTCTTAAATTGGTTTTAGAACAATCATTTAATGATTTTAATTGTTCCACGCAGCCTTTTGATGTTTTAAACACTCATAGAAATACAAAAAATTTATTAGTAATATAAGTGACCAATACTCTAATAATGTAACAATTTTCAAATGACGTAAAGTAATAGTTAAATACCTTGGCTCTAATCGTTTCCAACACTTGATAATTGGTGTATATCTTGCCTCTAAAATTTATTGATTGAATGATTTAATAATATTGTTGTCAACCATTTCATTCTTGCACTTGGTGTCAAAGTAATCTTTACACCACTTTTCAGGTGGGTACCATATTAGTTCTTTCACAACCCCTTTTCAGAAACAGTCCCTAAAGACGTCAATTGATCATTGAACTCTTCTTTATAAGTGCTCCAAGCACATCACCTCATTAATTTTTTCATTTGTACACTCAGATAGTTCTCACCCTAGTTAGCTTATATATGTCTAGCACACCACCTGTGATGTGATTTAGGAAGCACATTATCAACAACATTAATTAGCTTTTGTAATATTCAGACAGTTAATAAGGTAAGATTAGTAACTAAGAAAAAATAACAATAATAATTTAAAGTAGAGAATCTAGTACCTTTTGAATATCTGACATAAAATGTAACTCCTTCACCATTCTTTAACTCTGAAGAAGATCTTAACAACTCCATAAACCACTTCCAAATTCTACTTGTTTCTTTATCTACCACTGTCCAAGCAAGTGGATAGAAATATTTCGCTGAATCTTGTGTCATAGAAACCAGTAAAGTTTTCTTACATTTTTCTTGTAGAAATGTGCCATCAAAACCTATTAGAGGTCTTAGTCCCGCTTTTCAGTCACTTTTCAAAACTTGGAAGCACACATACATTCTAAGAAATCTCCTTTTTCCTTCCGTCAAAGCATCTTTTGATATGCTTATAACCACTTATGTACTAGGATTGCTATCCCTCAACTCTTGAGCATAAGCCTCTAACTTATTGAAGTCATCAATGTAGCTTTCTTCTAATTTTTTTAAGAGAAGTTTCTTTACTCTTTTATTTTTGAATAACTAATATTATATCCACCCTGATATCTTTGTTTTTGTACTTGGGATTATTTTGAATTTTGTTCTTGAAATAATATGCTAAAGCATTGGGAGTACCTCTTTTGTTATCAAATGTTGGATCACATCTGTGTTTTGCCTCCAAAGTCTTGATTTTAAATCCTTGATCTTTATTATCCTTAAATATTAAACACACAAAAGGACATCCAATGTTACGTACATATCTAACTCTAGTTGTGTCAGCTTATTTTACTTTAAGATCAATCCTATTAGCAGCTGCATAGAACCCCACAATCATTTTAGCTTCAAATAAATCTGTAAAACTCATAACTTTTTTCCAAATGTGAATATTTTTCAAGCTTGTTCATAACATTTTTTGTTTGTTCCTTTTTAAAGAGTTCTAGTTCTTCACTATGCAATCACTAGATTTAAGTTCAAAAGTGTCCTCCTTATCAAATGAATCACAATCTGTTTCAACACCTACCTCAACATTAGAATGCTCATTTTGGTCAAGAACATTAGGAGTTGAAATAAGTAATTCACCTTTGCCTATAACATATGACTGAAGCTCACTGAACTAGTTAGATAATGAGGATCATAGTGATATAATGCTTGGAGCTAATACCCATAACTCACTCTCATCAACAACATAAATTTGAACTTCACTGAACTCGCCAAACAGTAAAGATTGCAGTGTTATAATGCACGTATCATCCTCAATTATAAAGTACCTATCACAAGGCCCATTTACTAGAATTTGTTCCAACTTACTGGAACTTAACTTTTCAGTATATTTCGAACAAATATCCATACAAGACAGTAAATCAACATCAAAAGCTTGCAACATATAATTCAATTTTTTTTAGATATACTACTTGAGGTTTCAACATCCACTTTCCCCCATAGTTAAAGACCAAATCAACCTTCTCAATTGTTCTTTAAAGAGAATACATGAAAAAAGAAAAAAAATAGACCTATCAGCATCTAGAGCTGTCAAAATGAGTTGGCCTAACCCAATCTAACCCAACCCTAACGGGCTAGAGAGTTAAACGAGTTAGGATGGGCTGACCTTTTTAACTAAAGGACCTATGCAATAGCAACCAAACCCAGCCCTATGTGGGCCACTGTTGGGACGGGTTGACCCTTCAACCAAAATGTAGAGAATATGAACTTCTTAAAAAGTCTATGCGACACTGATAAACACAACAATAATATATACAAAATTACACATGTCCATAAGTTACTCACACTTCAGTACAATACTTAAAAAATAACAAAATAGGCAAAATACAATATTCAAGGATTCATCAAAGCAACATACATTACATGTCTTTTTTTATTATAAACAAGAAAACAAAAGAAAAAAATAAAAAAGTAGGCATAAGTACTGCTCCATGCCTAAAATGAAAGTTAAAAACTGCATTAAAATAATTGTTAAGGCAAAGAGAAGATACAAATATTATATTAAATGAAAGTAAAATAGAAAATCTAATGGAGTAATGGACTAATAAGTAAATCTAATGGGCTAAAGACCCTAAATGTAAAAGTTATACAAATGAAAAGAGTTGGACTTGATTTTATATTTTTAAGTGTTTATTGAAAAAATCTTAGTAAATAAAACACTACTTAAAAAATTATAATAAATATTTTTAAACATCACGGGCCACGGGCTAGCATCAGAGGTTCACGGGTTGAGTCTATGAGGCTAGCGAGATAAAAAGCTTCATTCCTAAATGGGCTAAAAATATTTAGCCCAACCCCACTTAATTCAAATGTCGGGTTGGCCGGCCTCACGAGTCAAGTCCATTTTGACAGCTCTATCAGCATCATCCAAAGAAAAGGTTAAAAGAATATATCAATATTTAATTCGCTAAAATACAGATAAGAATATATCAGTTCTTGTTGATTTTATTGTGGCATGAACATGTTATTAACAAGCTCTTTTATATTTTTTTTGAAAAATTTAGAACTTGTTTTTGAAATTAAATTATTATAATAATCCTTATAGGCTATAGCCATTTCGTATTTTTAGTCAATCTTTTCTGTTTTAGTCCTTTTTATAACTCTAGCATGATATTCATGGTCTGGGGAGATGCATGACGTTGTTCTCGAGGTGCCTGAACAAGATTTAGATGAGTTTTGCATTTTAAAAGGTTGAAAAGTAAAATGTTTGACAAAAATCAATATTTGAGGAAGATGAACTTGAAAGAAATTATGACGATTTTGTTAGGTTAGAAGAGTGATTTTTGATCTAATTGGATCTTTGGTTCAAGTCCCAAAGCACTCGAATGAGATTCAGATTATTGGTTGAAACATTGAAAAGTTAGAATTAAGAACTAATATTTGATCACAATGACTTCGAATTGATGTTTTGATTACTCTAGTAGGTTTGAAATATTGTGTTTCATCTAGTAGTAATATATTTAATTTGATTTTGTTATATTTTGACTGATTTTCAAGGGTTATTTTCTGGTTGGGATTATTTTGGGAGTGCATTATTTCTGGTGCAACCACAGAACTTGTCATCATTTTCTTAAAAATTAGGAGCAATACATAAGAAGTAATTTTTCCTAATCCTTCGATTCGTTCTTTAGTAATTTTTCCTAATCCTCTGATCCGTTCTTTTTTACTCATCATTATTTTTTAGAGTTAAATTGTATAAACTTTATTAGTATGTTAAGATATATTTTATTATCTTATTGACGTGAAAAATTATAATTTATAGTACTTTTCGTCTTTCACTCAACATAGGCTTTTAGTGATGGATTTTGAAATTAAGAGGGATAAGAAGAAGAGGGCTATTTTTGTTCAATCGAAGATTAGATGGGGGTGGCCTGACTCCTTCCCTTTTTGGGAAGATGGGGGATATGTTGAGTAGTTTAGGGGCTTGGAGTAGTACCGGGGATGTTGACAATACGTGGAACACTACTGCTGGTTGCATTAGAAAAGTATCTACCGAGGTATTAGGGGCATCGAGAGGAGTCTTTGGTGGATGTCAAGGTGATTGGTGATGGAATGGAGAAATTTAAGGCAAGTAAAAGCTAAGAAGGTGGCCTATACGAAGTGCTCGGAGTGTGTAGACGGGGATAAAAAATAAAGGCTTAGGGATATCTATAAGACGACAAAGATAAAAGCGAAAATGACGGTCACGAGCTCTAAGATAATATTGTTTGAACATTTGTGTGTCGAGCTAGGAGAAGAAAAGGGGATAAGATATTGTATAGGCTCGCGAAAGAGAGAGAGAAAGAAAAACTCATGACTTGGACCAAGTGAAGTGCATTAAGGATGAGGATGGTAAAGTATTGATGGATGAGAATTCCATTACGCAAAGGTGGCAAACTTACTTTCACAAATAATTAAATGAAAAAGGGACAGAGATATTGAGTTGGGTGATTTGACATATTCTGATAGTCATCGAGATTTTGGTTATTGTAGGCATTTCAAAGCTGAGGAAGTTAGACGTGCTATTAATAGGATGAATAGAAGAAAAACGATCAAACCCGATGAGATTCCAGTGAAATTTTGGAAAAACACGATTAAGGATGATTTAGAGTGGTTGACCAAGTTATTTAATGATATTCTAAAGACTGTTAAAAGATGTCGGATGAATGGAAAAGGAGTACAATGGTTCCATTGTACAAGAACAAGGGTGATCTTCTAAATTGCAACAGTTACAGAGACATTAAGTTGCTAAGCCACAAATATGAAAATTTGGGAGAGAGTAGTGGAAGTGAGGATGAGAAGAAAAATGTCTATCTCAATAAATCAATTTAGATTTATTCGACTATTGAGGCAATTCATTTTGTTCAAAGACTAGTGGAGAAACATAGGGAAAGAAAACGACACTTTCATATGGTATCTATTGATCTTGAGAAGGCCTATGACAAAGTTCTGATGGATGTCCTATGAAGGTTTCTACAGGAAAAAGGTGTTTTAATGGTATATATTAGGGCAATAAAGAACATGTATGATGGATCCAAGACTCGAATGAGGATGGTGGGAGAGACTATGAGTATTTTCTTGTCAAAATGGGACTTCATCAAGGATCTACGCTTAGCCCTTTTCTTTTTGCCTTATTGATGGATGAGCTGACACAGCTTATTTAGAGAAGGTTCCTTAGTGTATATTATTTGTGGATGACATAGTACTGATTGATGAGACTCGAGATAAAGTTAATGATAGGCTGGAGGTATGGTGACATACTTTGGAATCAAAGGATTCAAATTGAGCAGAACTAAAAGAAAATATTTAGAGTGAAAATTTAATGTTGCAAAGGATGAAATAAACATAGACGTGAAGCTTGATACTCAATCTATTTCCAAAACAGAAAGCTTTAAATATCTTGGATCCATCATCCAGGATAGTGGTGATATCAATGATGATGTTACACATCATATTGGGGCAGCATGGATGAAGTGAAGACTTGCCTCTAGAGTATTGTATGACAAAAAAATACAAGTTAAGTTTAAACATAAGTTTTACAGGATGGTAGTTAGACCGTCGTTGGTATATCGAGTAGATTACTGGCCAGTTAAAACTTATATATCCAGAAGGTGCAGGTTGCAAGGATAAGGATGTTGAGATGTATGTGTGAACATACCAGGGGTGATAAGATTATGAATGAGACCATTCAAGAAAAGTTAGGGGTGGTTTTATGGTAGACAAGATGAGGGAAATGAGACAATGATGGTTTGGGCATATGTAGAGAAGAAGTTTAGATGCTCCTGTTAGGAGGTGCGAGTGATGTCGCCCAAACTATACCTCCTTTTTCAAGGTATAAGTAGTCGTTGTCAAGATATATAACCTACGTAAGATTAGGATCGAACCCATGGGGAATATGGTCTAGACCTGGAACAATTACGAACAAGTCAAATGAATTAACCTACTTATCTCCATAAGGGGGGAGGGGATTGTAAATGCAAGAAAATAAACCTAAACTAGAAGTAAGTGTTGTGAAACCGGTGAGAGAACTAATTAGAATATTGTATTCCCCATGAATTCCCAACTTAATATAACTAGATAATCATATTCTTTTTAGCATGTAGCATGTAGAACGGTAAGTTAAGTTTACCAGACCTTTTGATCCAGACGAGAGGTAAATTTCCCTACGTGATTTGATCCATCCCCACAGTGTGATATTACCAATTCTTATCTTTTGTTCCAGTACAACCTTCCCTTGATCCAATTTGGTTGATTAGACGAGAGAGATCACATTGATTCCTGTTAATTAATCTCTTTTCTTATTCATTACTATCTTGATTTAATCAGTAAGAATTAGGCTGGTTCCAACATTGGCCACCATTAAAAAGTAATCAAAATAAAGAGAATTAATTGATACATGCATGCACACTCTTCAAGCATTATGAATTATCCGATTTTACCTTGTTAGTTATTCATGGTTCTCACAACCATAGTTGTGGATTTACCTATACATAATCATTGTAGATGAAAGAATCATGTTATGGAATAACATAATTGAACACTTACAATGATAAAATTAAGAACAAGAAATCTGAAGTTCTCCATAAGAAATCATAATGTAATATTTTTAATATAAAAATCACAAATTATGAAGTTCTAAAAGTGTTTCTCAGTTCTCTCGTGCGCCTCTTTGTCTAAAAGGCCTAAAAACACCTATTTATGATAATTAAAATACAAACCTAAAACAGAATATAAGAAAACTAGATTCTATGGACTGGATTATGGAATGTACAAAGATTTACAACTCATATCTGGGCTTCGTATTCTGCATTCTTCAAAAATGGGCTTCCAATCCATGAGACCTTCCTGCATGCCGTGTTTAGACTTACGACCCATATAGAGTTTTGTCAGACAACTCTTCAGAAACTCTTCAAACTCTGATCCTCCAGGTACGAAATCAATCCACAAATCATGAAAACTTCTATGGCTCATCTGACAATTCGTGGATTCAACTTCTGAAACTTGGCCCTTCATGGGATCTCACCTACGAAACTCCCCTACAACTCGTGAAAGTATTCACGCCCCGTAGAGTAACTCGTATGTCTTTAAAAACTTAACTTTTGCATACTTTTGCCTACAATCATGCCAAATCCTGCAATCTTACAAAATAAGCATAAAAATACATCAAACCTGCTAACATCGCTTTAAGAACGGACAAATTTTTTCAAATTTTAAGCATCAAAAGTACTGTATTCTGACAGCACATCAATGAGAGGTTGGTTTTAGGAGTTACGCGGAGGGGTAGAAGCAAATCGAAAACATATTGAGGGGAGGTGATTAGACAGGATATGTTTCAACTCTACATCACCGATGACATGACCTTAGATAGAAAAGAGTGGAGGTCGCGTGTTAGAATAGAAGGTTAATAGGCTAGTAGGAGTAGGTTGGTGTCTAGTCTTGTATTATAGTAGGTAAGTAGGATTACTCGTGTACTTGTGTCTTTATATCTTGTGTTGTTATTTTATGTCTCGTATTTGTTTCTTTTATTGTATTTATATATTATCACTTGCGTTCCACTTTGGTCATTTCTCTTTCATATCTAGTATCTTATGCTTTTGAGGCCTGATACTTTTGAACTGAGGCTCTTCCAGAAACAACCTCTCTTTTTCTTTTTTATTTCTCTCCATTTCACTCTCTCTCTCTTCCTCTTTGGCAAATAGTTTACTTTTATTTTAATTGACTTCTTCCACTGCAATCTAACTATCTTTTTTTCTTAATTATTCTACAAGCATATACATCTGTTTCTTTCTCCTTCACTATGAAGTCTTTTGTACATTCTTTTTTCGATACATAAAAATTACGTTTTTATATCTACAATCAAAGCTAACCTTTTTATACATATTTTAATTTTGTTTATTGATTCTATGATTTATATTTTTTCACAAAATTAAGTATTTCTTAAGCGTTCGTTTCATTTTTCTATCATGGTATTTTTCATAGAAGACGAAAATCTCTTGAACAACTCTCACATCTTCCATCTCTTTCTAATCTTTTTTTCAATTGCATGTTTTACTAGAATTATTATTATTAAAAATATGAATGTCATAAATTAAGTTTTTTTAAAAAAATAAAATGAAAGATGAATAGAGTAATTTAAGAAAAATGAAAGGAATAAAAATAAGAATAAAAATAAAAAGAGAAGACAAGAAAGGAAAAAATCTAAAAATTAGGAAGGAATTTGGATTATAGTATATAATTCAAATTACCTTTAATGTTTTTCTAAATTATATTCTTTTCAAAAGGTATAAATATTACTTAAAAAAGTTATGGTAATTATCTTTAAAGTTACCTGATGGTGTGAAAAATCTTATATACTGACGGTACATATAATTTAAACTCTTCTTTTTAATTTTTTCATCCAGTATTGATTTAACACACTCTTTAAGGAACAATAAATCAAATGACAATTTTACTATCTCACCCTTTCAATATAATAAATTCAATGTTCTGAAAAATGACTATAGTTAATAATAAGAATAAATCAGGAACCAATTGTTTTAAAAAAATGACTATAGTTAATAAGAAGGGTAAATCAAGGCTTTCACCATCTAGTTTTCCTCGAAAACGTGAACTAAATGATAAATTATCTCTTGATTTTTTTAAATTGGAAAAGTACTCCCTCTAATCAATATTTATTACCTGTTTGACTTAGCTTAAAAGCTGATCAAACCTACTTTTAAGCTCTTTTTAGCTTGTAAAAATGTTTGACAATTTTCCAAACAGGTTAAAAAAAGTTAAAATTTGCTTAAAAGAAGTTAAAAGTTAAAAGCAACACCCTCCTAACTTTTTATTTTGTAGCTTAAAAGTTGTTATAGTTTGACAAAAAAATTACCTATTTATCCTAAATATTTTTTCATATTACAAAAATATCCTTAACTAAAGTAACTCTAACTACTCTCTCCCTTCTCATTGTTTCAATTCAAACCATAACCTAACACTCTTCTGCTCTTCGAAACCATTGCCTAACAGTGTTGTTCTTGCTACTGCTCTTCTCGTTTATTTAAACACTTTTATTTGTATCAAACCTTCTAATATTAGAATATAAATGTATGTTTATTTATATATATTGTCCTTCTTTCACTATTGTTTTAATAAATAATTTATGATAGTAAGAGAAATA
>JAABOM020057882.1:0-14588 GCA_011800125.2 Solanum clarkiae
GTGGGTTTAGTCAGTAAAACAGAGGAAACTCTGCCAAAATTTCGGCAGAATTTGGTGAACTAACTTTGGAACCTTTGTGGTTTAAGATTGGCTCAAGTGCCCTATCGGCACGAGTTACGGCCCCAGGTTGGGGTCGTGACAGTTATCCACTTTCATATCTTAGATGAAAAAGGTAATATTTTTTTAAAAAAAAAAAAAACTTGTATCTACGTAATACGGATAATTCCTAATTTAATATAATAAATCAATATATAATAATAATGGAACAAATATTGATAGTAAACTTTGCATATATTGCTAGTTAGAGTTGTATTAATATATTAATTATGTAGATATTAAGTATACAAATGTTAATTATATGGATATCATATCATATATCATATATAAGGCATGTGAAAGCAGGCAGCTCAAGCATGCAACTGTTCATCAATGAGCCTATTTGAGCTGCCTGCTTCTTTTGCTTTATTTATGGGGCCCATGAAAGCATTTAGTCAACTTTTTAATTGAATTATTTTTAAGACAATTGTTTTTTGACGTGTCTCCTTCAACTACTTAACTATATTCCTTCAGCTGCTTCAACTTGATTTTACGACGGTACCCCCAATAAATTATTTCTTTTATTGCTTCAACTGTGATCTTACTATATCAATCTAATCAATTATCATGCCCAGGGAGGGTAACCTAGGCTTGGTTGGCACTCAGAGACTATTGCTAGTCCCTAAGCGAACCACTTGGCCTTAAGACAGTCATTCAATCATTGATACAGCGATAAAACATCAGGATAAAAGATATATATAATGGGCAACTCAGTCACTTCTACATCAAAGAATAAGGATCATAGGCCCAAACTAATCTCAATATCAAAGCATAAAATAGAATTAAGAGAACTTAGTTTAGAAAGGGAAAAGATCCTAATATCAAACCATCATTTCTATGTCTTTGAAGCCTCTACTTTTATCATCTAAGAAGGTACCATGATAGGTCATAGCTACCACAAGCTCAAAGAACTAACTCGAAATATAAGGAAGAAAGTAAACGGTATCCTCCGAATGCAGGGGAGGACTCACCACTGTTTGGAGCTAGGAATGTTGAACCTTCAATGGTGCATCTGCTCAAGTCCTCTATCTGCTGAATCTGCATCATGAAACAATGCAGCGCCAAATGGCGTTAGTACATGAAATATACTGTATGTAAAATAGTTGGATAACGACTATAAGCAGAAGTAACATGGAATAATCTCAACTCATAAGATACACACTCAGAATGATAAGCACCCCTCTTAGGTATGGATAAGGTAGACATTAAATCGTCAACATCAATCAAGAGTCAAGCCATTAACTCAACATCAGAGTACTAATAATGGGGAAACTGGCTGGGAGTTTCTTAAACTTACAACCATCACCTATGAGTCGGTGATGATATAACAAAGCGATATTGCTGCAGCATTCGCCTAATACCTTGCCAGGGTTAGAGAACCTGGCATCTGTGGATCCATAATAACATCAAGTCCTCTTTTAGGACTAAGGAAACATTTGCTTTTTCACGGTCTAATCCTCTCCTACGCTAGCTACGTAGTTATGAGTGCGGGTGGGACTCACTCTTATTCGTTTCTTTGCTCGATACTTCTCATAGGACTCAAAATGCTCATAAACATCAAACATCAAGATTTCTCATCATTTAGTCTCTTTTGGACAAAGGACATTAACTCATCTCTTCAACTATCAACTCAATGGATTAGGAACATTCTTTTAAGATTAAGTTCAACCTTTTTAAGACTCTAAAGACATCAATCTCATCAACATCATCAACACACTCACTTCAAGACCAGAATCACAACAACAAGCACACTTACATCATCAAGGCTATAGACATCAACCCCTAAGATCATTCTTGTAATTTTCAACAAAGAAATCACATAAGATTTTATGCAATAATTCAAATAAACCATTGAAGTAAATAATTCAAGTTTGTGATGATCATTAATTTAAGAAATACATAAGATAAGTAAAAATTTAGATAGAATATTCAAGAATTTAACATATAGCGCTCATTATATTCAACTATCAACTTACTACAACCAATGGGGACCATGGAAGAACAATTCCATGTTTTGGGTTAGCCTTACATACCTGAGATGAAGAACAACTTAATCTTCTTCAAGGAATTTACTCCAATCTTAAAATCCCCAAGCTTTCTCTTCTTTCTCTCTCAAGAATCCTTGCATAGAAACAAGGGAAAATGGGTTTTGAAACCCTTAATTCGATGAAAACGACCCTTAAACACGTTTTTGGACTTAGGATAGGTTGGAGAATGACTAAAGTGCCCTTTTCGAATTAACAGAATAACATTTGGTCCTGCAATACCATGTCCACGACATGCTTGGGGCGCGGACATGTGTATTTTATGAATTTTCTCAAAATACATTCTTGTCAGGAAATTGACAAAAAACCCAAGTGTAAGTCTGTGCCCTAGGCGTGTCATGCCCTTCAAGCACACTCTCACTGTTCCGGGTTTAATTACGAAAAATTACTTTTTGACTTGATTGCTCTAAAATTGGGTCGAGACTATTTCCCTACTCAATTTTTTATGTTGATCGTAAATCCGGTCTCAGATTTTCCATTGGAGCTTGAGAAGACACATTATGCGCACGATTTTATTATAGAGGTATTTCGATAATTTCACGGGGTGTTACATTATCTACCCCTTGCGATCATTCATCCTCAAATGATGAGTAGAGGTCTAATTAAGGCATGAGTAAACTCAAGACTCATCTCAACACTTACTCGATAATCTCGAACTCTTAACTATTCATCAACCTCTATAAACTCTACCCAGACTCACGAATAGAATAAGCATATCGACTCAAGAATAGAAACTTTGATTAAGTTAAGGATAGAAACATTACCTTCAACATCATCGTCATTTGGCACAAATAGGTGTGGGTATTTGATTTCATAGCTTTCTCAACTTCCCATGTAGCTTCCTCAACAACTGGGTTCCTCTATAGAACTTTGATGGAGGCTATCTCTTTGTTCCTCAGCTTACAAACTTGACGGTCAAGAATTCGGACTGGAATCTCCTCACAGGACAAGATATCCTTCACTCTTGTACTCTCAATAGGGATCAACAAAGTAGGATCTCCCAAGCACTTCTTCAACATCGAAACGTGGAATACCAGATGGATCCCATCTAACTTGGAAGGCAACTCTAACTCAGAGGCAACCTTTCCAATCCTTCTCACAATTTGATAGGGGTAGATGTAGAGTGGACTCAACTTTCCCTTCTTCCCAAACCTCATGACATCCTTCATGGGTGATACTTTCAAGTACACCCAATCATCTACCTCGAATTCTAAGTCCCTTCTTGTCACATCGGTGTAAGACTTTTGGTGACTTTGTGCAATCTTCAACCTCTCTCTAATAACCTTCACCTTTTCCATTGACTGGTGGACAAGATTAGGTCCAATCAACTCAGCTTCACCTACCTCAAACCACCTATTCGGTGATCTACATCTCCTCCTATACAAAGCTTCATAGGGGTCCATTTGAATACTTGCATAATAATTATTGTAATAGGCAAATTCGATGAACGATAAGTGGTCGTCCCAATTCCCTTTGAAATCGAGGGCGCAAGCCCTTAACATATCCTCCAAAGTTTGAATAGTGTGCTCTGACTGACCATCTATCTGAGGGTGGAAAGCTATACTCAAATTTACCTTGGTACCTAATCCCTTCTGAAAGGATCTCAAAAATTGGGAGGTTAATTGAGCCCCTCTATCCAGGATGATAAACATGGAAACTCCATGTAACCTCACAATCTCACAAATGTACAACTTAGCATATTCTTCTGCAGTGTTAGTCGCCTTAACTGCTAAGAAGTGGGCTGACTTAGTCATCCTGTCCGTGATCACCCATATCAAATCATGCTATTTTTGGGACCTTGGTAAGCCGATATTGAAGTCCATGTTGATCATCTCCCACTTCCACTCAGGAATTTCAAAGCTCTGAGCCAATCCACATGGTCTTTGAGGTTCAACCTTGACCTGTTGACAATTGGGACACTTAGAGACAAACTCAACAATATCCTTCTTCATTCCATTCCACCAATAGACTTCTCTCAAGTCGTGGTACATCTTGGTGGAGCCAGGATGAATAGAATATATAGAGCTATGGGCTTCGGCCATAATCCTCTCTCGAACACCATTAACATCGAGAACACATAGTCTACTCTGGTATCTCAACACTCCATCTCCCCCTTTAGAAAAGATCATCATCTTTTGCTTGTGGAAAGCTTCTTTTAGTTGGAGTAAAACAGGATCTAGGTCTTGCTTTTCTTTTACCTCTTAGACTAAAGATGAAGCAAACCCATTCTGAACATTGACCCTAACTTTATTATTTTCCTCAAGTTGCACTCCTAGTTGGGCCAATCTATTTACTTCCTTAGCCAGTTCTTTCTTCCCTTCATCCACGTGGACAGTGCTACCCATAAGTAACCTACTAAGAGCATCAGCAACAATGTTAGCCTTACTTAGGTGATAGAGAATGCTCATGTCATACTCCTTAAGCAACTCTAGCCATCTCCTCTGCCGCAGGTTGAGCTCTTTCTGACTGAAAACACATTGCAAGCTCTTGTGGTCAATGAACACGTCCACAGGCACTCCATACAAGTAGTGGCACCAGATCTTAAGTGTGAAAACTATTGCTGCCAACTCAAGATCATGAGTCGGACAGTTATTCTTATGAATCTTAAGTTGCCTGGAAGCATAAGCTATCATCTTCCCTCTCTACACAACCCATTCCAACTCTGCAAGCATCACAATATATCATAAAGTCTTCCATCCCACCGGACAAGGACAAAATTGGTGCAGTAGTCAGTCTAGTCTTCAACTCTTAAAAACTTCACTCACATTCATCAGACTACTGAAACTTGGCCTTTTTCTGAGCTAGCCTGGTCAATGGTGCAGATAAGGAAGAAAACCCTTTCTGAGCCAACCCTAAGAAGCTACTTATGTCAGTTGGAGAGGTCGGTCTGGGTAGTTCTTAGCCACTTCAATCTTCTAGGCATCCACTCGAATACCATCGCCTGAGACAAGATGACACAGGTAGGCCATGGACTTGAGCCAAAACTCATATTTTGAAAACTTTGCATACAACTCATAGTCTTTGAGGGTTTGCAAAACCACTCTGAGATGATTGGCATGCTTCTCTTCATCCTTAAAATACACCAGGATGTCATCAATAAATACAATCATGAACATGTCAAGATATGGTCTAAATACCTGTTCATCAAGTCTATGAAGGTTGCAGGTGCATTAGTTAACCCAAAGGACATGACCAAGAACTCGAAATAGCGATACCTTATCCTAAAAGTTGTCTTGGGAATGTCACATTCTCTCACTTTCAACTGATGGTGACCCGATCGGAGGTCTATCTTGGAGAAACAAGTGGCACCCTAAAGTTGGTCAAATAGATCATCTATCTTGGGGAGAGGATACTTATTCTTTATTGTGACCTTGTTCAGTTATTAGTAATCTATACACATGTTGAAAGACCTATCCTTCTTTCTCACGAATAGGACAGGAGTACCCGAAGGAGAAACAGTAGGCCTTGTGAAACCCTTCTCTAGCAAGTTTTTCAATTACTCTTTCAAATCTTTCAATTTGGCAAAGCCCATCCTATAAGGTGGAATTGATAGGTAGGGTATCCAGGAGAACATCAATCCCAAAGACAATCTCCATATCAGGAGCGCCTCCAGGCAGATCCTCAAGAAACACTTCAGGGAACTCATTTACAATCGGGACCGACTCGAGAGTAGAGGACTCAACATCATCAGACTTAACTCGCACGAGATGGTAGATACAACCTCTAGAGTTCAGCTTTCTGGATCTGAGATAGGAGATAAACTTGCCCTTAGGTGCAATAGAACTCCCCTTCCACTCTAAGATAGGTTTATTAAAGAATTGGAACTTAACAACTTGAGTCCTACAATCAACAGAGGCATAACATGCGTGAAGCCAGTCCATGCCAAAGATCACATCAAAGTCAACCATCTCCAACTCTACCAAGTTAGCCAAGGTATCTCTATGATAAATAGATACTACACAGTCCTTGTAAACCCCCTTAGCTGAGATAAACTCACCAGTAGGAGTAGAAACAGAAAAAGGGCTCAAGCAAACACTTTGGAAGGATCCCAAATCAACTAGACACATGGGGAGTTACAAAAGATAGAGTGGCACCCCGGTCAAATAATGCATAATAATTAATAGTAAGGACTCGAAGAATACCCGTAACGACATCTGGGGCCACCTTCTAATCCTGACGATTACCCATTGCATTAAGACAGTTTGTCCCACCTCCTATTATCGCAGTAGTACCTCTTTGATGACTGCCAGATGGGAATGATGTGGAGGACTGTGCTTTATTGCTTCCCTCACCTTGCTTCGTCTTCGAACATTCATACCAAAAGTGAGCAATCTCCCCATATGAGTAACAAACATATGTGGCTACACGGCACCCCCCAGATGAAGTTTGCCACACTTGCCACAAGGTGGTTTTCCTTTCGTAGCTTGGGTCACACTAGCCTGAGACTGAGAACCCTAGGCCTTGAAATTCTGATGACCATAAGACTTTTGATCAAATTGATTCTGTTAGATGGGCGCACTCGCTGCAAAGGGTGCATAATTAGAAGACCTCTTCTGAAAGTAAGACTTATCACCCTTATTTTGTCTCTGTTGGCTAGGTTCATGCCTTGCTGATTTGGCAATCCTGCTCAGTTGCTCTTCCCTATCTCTCTTTTTATCTTCCTCAGTTTGCTGGGAATATACCATAGTCTTAGAGATATCCATACCTGGATCAACAGTGCTGCTTTGCATTCCTTCTTCACCTGTCTGCCCAATCCTGAAAGAAACTTTCTCATCCTTGCCCTCATGTCTTGGACTATCTGTGGAGCATATCTAGACAGATTAACCTTAACGATCATCCCCTCTTACTTTAGGTTCACGAACTCATCAACCTTCACCTCCCTCAACTCTTGGGGAAAGAAGTGGTCAAGTAATGCAGTCTCAAACTCATCCTACTCAGTAGGCTCAGCATCTTCACCTCGACTATCCTCCCACTGGTTGTACCAGACATTTGTAACATCTTTCAGCTAATAAGAGGCAAGTTCAACTCCTTCAATCTCATTAGCATGCATGGCCCTCAAAACCTTCCACATCTCATCAATGAAGTTATGTAGGTCCTCCTTAACCTTTGAACCCATTTAAACTGGTGGGTTCATCGTAAAAAGTCTCTGAGCCTGGTTACAGTAGTGGGCTCTTGAGAGCTAGAGTTAGGGGCCTGGAGACCTCGACTGTTATTCTGGGAGGCCACTAGCTGAGTGAGCATAGTAATGGCTCCCCTGAAATTTGCCTCTGTGGTGGAGGCTAGCTGTGCAGAAAGTGCTTGAGCAACCTCAGCAGTTCTGGAAGGTTGACCCCGTCTCCTCGTCCCTATCTGAGTAGGGACCTCTAGTGGTGGATTCTCAGCAGTTATGGCTGAGGCATCTCTTTGGGAAGCAGTACGTTTTGGAGGCATGATCTGTAAAGGTGTGGTGCATGAATTAGAAGAGAGTTTTCATAGAGTTAAACTCTACTGCACGACTCAAAACATAAAGGAAAGGTAACCTTTCCTAATGTCCTATAGCCTCCTGCTTATGAAGTGTGATACACAACACATCCATAAACAAGACTCTACTAGACACGGCTTCATAGACTCCCTAGAACACTTGAACTATGTGCTCTGATATCAAGTTTGTCATGCCTCGGGAGTGTATCCTAGACGTGACGACACTCAAAGAGTATTGCTAGTCCCCAAACGAACCACTTAGCCTCGAGACAACCATTTAATCATCGATACAATGGAAAAAAATCAAGATAAGAGATATATATAGTGGGTAACTCAGTCACTTCTACATCAAAGAACAAGGACCATAGGCCAAAACTAATCTCAACATCCATAGCATAAAATAGAATTAAGGGAACTTGATTTAGAAAGGGGAAAGATCCCAACATCAAACCATCATCTTTATGTCTATGAAGCCTCTACTTTTACAATCTAGAAACATACCATAATAGGCCACGGCTACCACAAATTCAAAGAACTAACTTGAAATGTAAAGAGGAAAGTAAATGGTATCCTTTGAGTACAGGGGAGGACTCACCACTGTCTGGAGCTAGGAATGTTGAACCTCAATGGTGCATCTGTTGAAGTCTTCTATCTGTTGAATTTGCATCATGAAATGATGCAACGCCAAATGGCGTCAGTACGTGGAATGTATAGTATGTAAAATAGTTGAATAACAAATATAAGCAAAAGTAACATGGAGTAATCTCAACTCATAAGATGCACACTCAGAATGATAAGCACTCCTCTCAAGTATGGATAAGAGATAGACATTAACTCGTCAA
Organism: Solanum clarkiae; assembly: GCA_011800125.2. NCBI lineage: Eukaryota > Viridiplantae > Streptophyta > Magnoliopsida > Solanales > Solanaceae > Solanum > Solanum clarkiae. The sequence continues at coordinate 8,444 of JAABOM020057882.1, forward strand.
CATCAATCAAGACTCAAGCCATCAACTCAATATCAGAGTACTAACAGTGGGGAACCTAGCTGGGAGTTTCTCGGACCTACAATCATTACCTATGAGTTGGTGATGATACAACAAAGCAATGTCACTAAGGCATTCGCCCAGTACCTTGTCGAGGCAAAAAGGCATGGAACCTGTCGATCCATAATAACATCAAGTCCTCTTTCGGAACTAAAGAACATCCATTTTTTCACAGTCCAATCCTCTCTTATGCTGGTTAGGTAGTTATGAGTATGAGTGGGACTCACTCTTGCTCATTTCGGTGCTCGATACTTCTCATAGGACTCAATATGCTCATAAACATCAAACATCAAATATCAAGATTTCTCATCATTTAGTCTCTTATGGACAAAGGACATCAACTCATCTTTTCAACTATCAACTAAATGGATTGGGAACATTCTTTTAAAATTAAGTTCAACCTTTTTAAGACTCTAAAGACATCAATCTCATCAACATCATCATCAACACACTTACTTCAAGACCAAAACTACAAGAACAAGCACACTTACATCATCAAGGCTCTAGACATCAACCCCTAAGTTCATTCTTGTAATCTTTAACAAAGAAATCATGTAGGGTTTTATACAATGATTCAAAAAAAACTATTGAAGTAAATAATTCAAGTTTGTGAAGATCATCAACTTAATAAATACATAAGATAAGTAAAAATTTAGATAGAATATTCAAGAGTTTAACATATAGTGCTCATTACATTCAACTATCAATTTACTACAATCAATGGGGCACATGGAAGAACAATTCCATGTTTTGAGTTAGCTTACATACCTGGGATGAAGAACAACTTAATTTTCTTCAAGGAATTTACTCCAATCTTAAAATCCCCAAGCTTTCTCTTCTTTCTCTCTCAAGAATCATTTCTTAGAAACCTAAAAAAAATGGGTTTTGAAACCCTTATTCCGATGAAAACGACCCTTAAACATGTTTTTGAGACTTAGGATAGGTTGGAGAATGACCAAAGTGCTCTTCCCGAATTAAAAGAATAAAATTTGATCCCGTAATACCATGTCCGTGACGCGCCTAGAGCGCGGACATATGTATTTTGTGAATTTTCTCAAAATACGTTCTTTTCAGGAAATTGAAAAAAAAAACTCAAGTGTAAGTCTGCACCCTAGACGCGCACTCTCACTGTTTAGAATTTAATTACGAAAAATTATTTTTTGACTCGATTCCTCTAAAATCCGGTCGAGGCCATTTTTCCACTCAATTTTTTTTGCTGATTGCAAATCCGATTATGAATTTTCCAGAGCTTGGGAAGACGCATTATGCGCACGATTTCATTGTATGGGTATTTCGGTAATTTCATAGGGTTTTACATCAATTATTTTAAGTTATGTAAATACTAGTGTTTTATGGAAAATGACTTGGATATTTCGAATATTCAATTTATTACTTAATTGATTTAAGTATAAACCAAACTTTCAAAATTAAACAGAATTGCCATCTAATTTTTAGGATAATTAGGAAACCAATAAAATATTTAAAAAGTCTTAACAAAAAAATCCCTTTAAATGCCAAAAAAAGGAGTTCAGATTCACATTTTCACTTCAAAAAGGTTTTATGCACTCAAAATAGTTGCTACCATGCAGTTATCCGGTGATTAGGAAATATTTGACTAACTTCTAAAAATTTGACTAAGTTTGGAAAAATCGATTAACTTTGAGAAAATTGACTAACTTTGAAAAATGACTAACACTTGAATCCTTTTTGAAAGAGTTTCACCAAAATCTAATTTGTAGAAATAGTTCTAACGCCAAAGAAAAATCATTAAAACAAAAATTAACATAAATGGTAGACACGTTGGGGAAATTAATTAGATTAAACAAAAAACATTCATGTTAGTTTTAGAAACAATAACAATTATCATAAAAACAATAAAATAGAGTAATAATAATAAAAGAACTAAGTTATTGGACTTGACAGGCCCAAATATTTAACCTGTCCTAATTTCCAAGGGTTGGGCCTGCTAGCCCTTGAATTCTCTGTTGCTGCTACTTTGAACTTGGGCTTTTGCCCCATTTCATTTTGTTGTATCACCAATTTATATTGATGTATACAATCTCCCTATAACCTATAAATCAGCTCCTTCAAGCTGTGGACCGTCTTCCCTTTTGTCCTAGACACTGGAGCTAACTCAAGAAGAATCTTGGGCCTCCATGGCCCTTTGGAACGCGATAATGGAGTGGACTCAGATCATTGTTCATGCAAGAGGAGGAAAGTAACCAAGATTAACACTTAATCCAAAATAACAAAATCTAACTAATCTTAATAAATATACAGCAGTCTTGAAGATTAGCAAATAAGCTACAATAATGATTAAGAATTGAAAACAAAGAAGACACTCTAAGAACCTTTAGGACCAAACATATGTCTACACTCACAATTAAGCTAAGAAAAAAAATCAAACTTCATACATCATAAATCATAATGGACTAAACAGGATCAACCAGGGTCTTGATATGCTGAAAAAAAAAAACAAGACTAAAGCAAGGAGTAGGGATGGTGATGGAAACCAGTAACTTAAAACCAAATTAAAATATACAATAAAGGATGTTCATGCTAGGATCCAGGAACTTGCTTATAGGAATAGAAGAAACAAGTGTGAGGCAAAACTTAGAACAACACCATGACATCAATCCAATAACATCAGACTTCAGTGATGGAGAAAACAAAAACAAGAAACAAAATCATGTTTTCCTATTTAGAGAGAAGTATTAAAAACACCCTTGAACTTATCATGAATTACTAGTTTCGTCCCTAAACTATTGATAGGCTTAAAAACACCCCTCAACTTGGCGAACTAAGCTTAAATACACCATCGAACTTGGCATGAATTATTAGTTCTGTCCCTAAACTATTGATAGGCTTAAAAACACCCCTCAACTTAGCGAAGTAAGCTTAAATACACCCAAAAACTTGGCATGAATAATTAGTTTCGTTCCTAAACTATTAATAGGCTTAAAAACACTCCCTCCCTCTCCCAACTTCATGTTTCTGTAAATTATTAAATTTTAATTTAAAATTTTGAAGAGCTTCATTCACTGCCAGATTTTTACAGTCTCAAAATCTTCTTACGAGATTGTTATATTCCGATCATGAAATTTTTGACATTGCCAAAAATCCACATTGACAAAAAATAATCATAAATAAAATAGAAAAAGAAAGAGAATCAAGCAATTAAGAATGAGAATGGAAAAAAAAGATTTGCTATGAGGTGCCATTAATGAAGGAAACATTAAATGAGAAGAAGAAGGGTATTCTAGCAGTTTAATAATTAAAAGTTGCACGAAAATTTTTATTTTTTAAAAAAAAAGGGCTGATGTGGTCTTTTTTTTATCTTTCACGCACTTTAAATAAATTGTACTCACTTGATATGTCATGTGGCATGCGGGAGGAGTGTATTTAAACTCAGTTCGGCAAGTTGAGGGGTGTTTTTAAGCCTATCAATAATTTAGGGACAAAACTAATAATTTGTGCCAAGTACGAGGGTGTATTTAAGCTTGGTTCTCCAAATTGAAGAATATTTTTAAGACTATCAATAATTTAAGAACGAAACTAATAATTCGTGATAAGTTTGATAGTGTTTTTAATATTTCTCTCTCCTATTTATGAGCGCACATTCATCTAATAAGGCTTGATATTCTCAACCTTATCTAATGTAAAACAAAATCTCAGTGAGAAAGGATGTAGACAGACTCAAACCTCTTGACATTTTAGTAGAAAAATGATGACGACAATACCATGTAACCCAAGCTAATCAGTACTCTAAAACAGACTAGGGAATTTCAGAAAAAAAGATCTAAGCAGAGAAAACAAACGTACAAGCAATAATGCAAATAAATATGAATTTCAAATGTTTACGAACTCGTGTTGAGGACATGGCTGCTAAAACATGTAAACATGAGAAGACGACCATTTGAGACACCACTTAACTGAAAGAACTTGAAATCGATTAAGAAACACAAAGTTGAACAAGAAATCCAAAATCAACACGCAAATAGAGACTTTTATCACTTAACAGTAAAATCAAAGCATCGATACAGCAAAACAGGAACATTCCAATAGAATATAGCCATCCAGCATCACTATTCAACAAGATTAATTAGTGTAACATTTCGATATTCAAACGAAAATTCCAAACGAATGATCAAACAACCCAAACGAAAACACAATTCTTCAAAAAAAATGAGTGAAGTGGCTGAGGATATTACCTATTTGGGAACATGAACTGGGATTTCAACGAGCTGAAAGAGAGTTTTTTACCGCCAAAGGAAGCTTGTTCACGTATTCCTTAACTTCGAAAATCTGGTTCCAACAGTCGTTTGGGTCGACCAAGCTTTAAAATTGATTGAAGCTTTTCGTAAGGTTTTCAGATAGAGAATGGCTGCCACTGGAATTTCTACAAATGCCTTTTGTGGTGGGAGAATGGCTCCTAAATGGAAATTCTAGTGTATTTTTTTGAGGTAAAGAACGCCCTACACTAGATATCTTTCTAGGTGCTTTCTTAAGGAAAAACAGCTGCCCTTAAAATTGGGGAAAAGAAGACAGATATAGCCCTAAAATTAGGGCAACAATGGGAGGGAAAATGGATGGCAATTGGGGATAAGATTCGGGTTAGAATCAATTCGAAATTCGAATTAATCATCATGTATCTCAACTCACAGTCGTTGTAACGATTTGGCCAAACACTGTGAAGTATTCTTCGCTGTTGGACCTAACCTATCATGGATTTGTCCCTTTGGGTTCACTCTAAAAGGCGTCTCACAGTTATAGACCAATCATTTACTTAAATAGCCTAGGACTCTCCCTCTTTTTTTCAATGTGGAATTTGCCTATGTGAGTTAGGCGTTACATATCATCGTCCCTGCACTAGTAGCCGACTATCGACTAGTACGGTGGTGGCGAGGACCCTGAGTCCCTATGGGGGTGAGTGCAGGGACGACGATACGTAACGTCTGGCTCACATAGGCAAATCCCACATCAGAAAAGAGAGGGATAGTCCTAGGCTATTTAAGTAAAGGATTGGTCTATAACTGTGAGGCGCCTTTTGGGGTGAGCCCAAAAGGACAAATCCGAGATGGTTTGGGCCCAAGAGCGGACAATACTTCACAGTATTGAGCCACATTGTCACAAGAATAAGTGCCAGTTCGCCTTAATGGGACTTTGGGCATGACAACCGTCAATCTCGACACCTCACCATCTCCTCCAACAGTTTGGGGTACAAGTGGATAAGGGTGAATGAGAGGGGGACACGTATGTACGAATTTGTTGGGAGGGAACGTTGGGTGGTTTGTTAGTTGTTCCTCATCATTGAGCAGGAAGTGTACGGGGAGGTGTATACGCGTGAGAAATTAGTCACTTCAAATGTAATTGCAACTAATTAAATATAATCAAATTGAATTCGATTGACTAATTTGACTATACGATGAATTAATACAAATTAATTGAAGATCTTTTAATATTATCAACCTGAAATAATTAAATTAATTACAAAATAATAACTACTAAAAAATAAAATTTATTTGAGAAAATATTTTTTGTACTTTTGAAAGTTAATTATTTCAAATTGTCAAAATTAAAAGCTCAATAATTAATTCATATTGTATCGGATAGAAATTAGGTGTCAACAACTAGAATTAGAATAAAACAAATACAAAATCATATATAAGTCTTTTTTTGACTAGTAAAATAAAATTAAAGAACTACTTTATTATTTTTCAATGATTCTATTTGTTTAAAAAAAAAATAGTACTTTTTGAAAAATTGGAGCTTCCTGCTCCTTCTCTTTTATTATTGAGCCCATGAAAATATTTTATGTACTTTTTAATTTAATTAGTTTTAAAATAACTATTTTTTGACATGTCTTCTTCAACTATTTAATTATATTGTTCGGTTGCTTCAACTTGATTTTACGATAGTACCTCTAATAAATAATTTATTTTGCTGCTTCAATTGAGATTTTACTATATCACCCTGATCAATTATTTTTAATTCATGTAAATACTAAAATTATGATAAAACAAACACAAAATCATAAATAAATTTTTTAATTAATCAAATAAAATTAATAACTATTTTAATATCCTTC
>JAABOM020057883.1:0-14587 GCA_011800125.2 Solanum clarkiae
CCATTTTTGTTTTGTTTATGAGTTGGTGAAATGCATATTGGTACTTCTTCTATCCATGCCGATAATGCAAAAAGTTGTATCAGTGATTAAGGATGATTTGAATATCAATGTTCATATGCAACCTATTTCTTTTCCTCCTAATAAAACAGTGAAAAAATTTAGTGTATTTACCACCCTTGGTAAATCATTGCAAACTTGTCTTTTATCTTCAAAACTTCTCTTCATAATACAAATAGTATTTCAACACAACTAGCTTGAGCTCTCCGTAGAATAGTTCTATTTTAGAGTTTGGGTTTTCTTCAAACAACCTTTCTTCAAGCTGACAATTTCTTCTCTTATCACTAACTGCTTTATAATATCACCAAATTTCTCCTTACTCCACTCAGAAAGAGCTTGTTTGGTCTTCTTTTGTGTAATCTTTAACTTCACAAAAATCAACTCCATCATCAGAACATCCATGATTTTTTAGTAACTCTAAAAAGTCATAACTTTCAGTCCAGATATCAAAAGTTTGCATGGTTTGACTGTAGCTTGAGAAATATTTCCTTCACAAATTTTTTGAATTTTATGAATGTGACACTACTCATTCCCTTTGTTTCTCATTCTTCATCGTATAGTGTTTTATTTTCATCCAAATATTTTAAATAAAGAGTAACAGTTATTATCTTTTTGGGTTTCTTTGTATTCTCTTTATAATAAATTTAGTTATTTATAATTTGTATAAATCAAAAATACATGTTCATAAATCAGGCTCAACACATTTTTTTAATTATATAATTCTAATATTTTAAATAATATTTTTAGTGGGACTTTCCTTCTCTCTCTTTCTCTCTCTCTCTCTCACACACACAAACACACACACACTCTCTCTCTATCTTTCTCATACACACACATATATGTATAAGAACACTTTTAATTTTTATAAAGAAAAATGAAAGGAAATTGGATAAAATCAGGGAAAACTAGAAAAGAAAAAGAAAAAGATAATATCCCAAATGATTCACTTCGTAATAGTAAGAGCTACCATAACAAGTTTTTATCTGCTATTTTTCCACTTTTTCATAATTGTAGAATTTTTAAAATTCAAAGATCTTTTTAAAAGAGTTATACATTTAACTAAACACCAAGATAAAAGAAATAGAATTACAACAACAACATATCCACTGGAATCCCACAAGTGGGGTCTGGGGAGGTTAAAATGTACGTAGACCTTTCCACTACCTCATAGAGTTATAGAGATTGCTTTCCGAGAACCCTCGTCTCAAAAACTTATAAGCAGAATAAACTAGATATAAAAAAAAGGAAAAGGAAAAGAAAAAAAGGAAAAACGACTAATAACGAAAGGAATGCTAGAAAGTGAATACAATAAAATTAATAAATAAAAGATGGATAATGACACCAAAGGATGTAAAGACCCGACTAATCCTACTAACCTATCCCTACTAGCCTATTTGTCTACTACTCTAATACGTGACCTCCACTATTTTCTATATAAGGTCATGTCCTCGGTGAGATCAAGTGTCGCCATATCTTGTCTGATCACCTCCCACCAAATACTTCTTCGGCCTACCTATGCTTCTCTATGTTGCCTCTAAATTCAACCTCTCACACCTCCTAATAGGAGCATCGGTACTTCTTCTCTGCACATGTCCAAACCATCACAGTCTCGCTTCCCACGTCTTGTCCGCCGCAGGGGCCACACCTCTAACTTCTCCCGAATGGTCTTATTCCTAATCTTATCACTCCTAGTATGTCTACACATCCATCTCAACATCCTCATCTCAGCAACCTGCATCTTCTAAATATGTGAGTTTTTGATCTACCAACACTCCACCCCATACAACAAAGACGATCTAACCACCACTGTGTTAAATGTACCTTTTAGTTTAGGTGGTATCTTCCTATCACAAAATACTCCAAAGGCAAGCCTCCATTTCGTCCATGCTACCTCAATATGATGTTTGACATCATCGTCAATATCGTCACTACTCCGGATGATGGACCCAAGATATTTAAAGTTTTCTCTCTTGGGAATAGATTGAGCGACAAGTCTCACATTACTATCTGCTTCATCCCTTTCAACACTAAATTTGCACTCCAAGTATATATTCTATTTTTGTCCTGCTTAGTTTGAACCCTTTGGATTCCAAAGAATATCTCCAAACCTCCGATCTATATTAACTTTGGCGCGAGTCTCATCAATCAGAACTATGTCATCCGCAAATAGCATACACCATGGAACCTCCACTTGAATAGCCCTTGTCAGCTCATCCATCACTAAGGCAAAAAGAAATAAAATTAAAATTAAAAAAATTGATTGAATTTTTTTTATATTTTCTTAAACTCCATGGCAAATTAAATTAGACCATTCCTTTTTAAAGCGAGAAAATATATAAGTTTGTATTTTTGAAGTGTATGCGAGATCACTAGGAAAATGGGAATTGAGGGTAGAACATGGAAGTCTTCAGGTGATGTTATTGTGGTGTACGGTTAGAATTTGAAGTTATACTCTAAAAATAGTAAATAATTAAAATAAATAAGTAAAACCAAAAAGTGACTGTAAAATTTGAATCTTTAAAAAGCTGTAAATATTAAAAGTAAATACTAACTAATTATTACCAAACTAACTATTGTCCTAAAATTAACACATGACTTTATCTCATTCTGTCATGTGGCATAATCCTAAGCTAGAATTTCTTCCTTTTAATTATATATATAAATAAATATAATTATAAATTCTTATGATAAACACTAGTACCGTTGATTTTTCTTCCTAATTAAGCGTGTGTTGGGTACATAGATTTTTCTTTTTCATTTTTTTCACGTTTAGTTGACTTAAATATATTGTAAAATATATTTCAAATTGATCTATTTTTCTCCAATTTAAAAATATGTTGACTTCTTGAATTTTGTTTCAACCCAAGCACCTAATCCACCCAAACACCTTGACCTCTATCCCCTCAACATACCACCTCGTAATGTGACTCAACCCTCTCTTGATCAGTTTGGGACTCGATTCGAGATTACCCAATTTGAGACTTGCATGGACAACTCGAGTCTCGATTCAGGTAATGATTTAGTATGATCCTAAATTGAAATCATTAGAGAACTTTCCTGATGTGGGATCTGATCTCGATCCAAAATTCAATCCTAAATCATAACTCAACTAATTATTCGAACCCAACTTAGAGACTAAACTAAATGATGGGTTCTTTTCGGGTCTCAACGACAGATTCAATTCCTCCATCGTTCTAAGGGTTAGGAGTGGGTCATTCATTAGGTTGTGACATAGATATGCATCTGGGTTCATACTATTTGCATAGATCGTATCTAAATATTTTTGGGATAACATTATCTATGCAATAACCAAAAAAAAATATAAATAAGAAAAATATTTATTTTCATAATATATTTTTTATAAAATTATTTTTCTTAATACCAAATACACTTCTTCGAATAATTTGTCTTTGCTATCTCGTTTATTTTATTTCTATAAGCAAAAAAAAAATGATGATTTATGTTCCTTCCATATCTTGACGTTTCAAGTTTTATCATAGTAATATTTTTAATAACTCATATGAAACTAAGATTACAGTCCTCTATAAATATCCCAGACCATGATATTTTATTTTCATCACATTTTACATAAAGTAGCATCACGCTACTAAAGTTAGTTTAGTTATTTCCTTTTGCTTATTATATTTCTTCACATTAGTGTTTCCATTTCACTCAATAAATTTTGTTTACAATTGCAATATTTGCTTTTTTTTTGGCTATTATAAAACATAAAAAATCAATCCCAAAGAAAATTTGATTGTTATCGTGAATTATTATTATAGAAACGATAGTTATAGAGAGCTCTAATTATAATACCTAAAAAGATTCTTGTTTATTTTTGACTTGTGATTATACATAACAATGATGATGCCATTGTTTGATGCTGATATTGATAGGAGGTGTGAGATATACATAGAGCTAGAGAGTTTTACCCACACTTAATAGAAATAGATTCTTAGATATGAGATGCTAGATTACAAGGCAAGAATATATTGGTGTCTTCAATGATAATGAGAATTGCTTTTTATCTGAGAAAAGAACTTGAACTTGAGAATGAACCTAAAACTAGATATAGCTTCTTTTATCGTAGGTACCTTTGATTTTATTTTCTTCCTTGTAAAAAGATTATAAGAATTGTTATGTTGATTGATCGTTGGGAGAAAAAGATAATAAAATTTAATTTAGTGTTAAAGTATATATGTATGTCTAATTTCTGTAATTTCTTTATTTTGTGAAGACAATAAATAAAGAACTGTAGAAATAAAACATACATATATTTTAACACAACATTAATTTTTATTCCCTTGCGTATTGTATGATTTTTCTCCCAACAATCAATCAACATAACAATTTTTATAATCTTCCTACATGGACAAAAATAAAATAAAAGGTACCTATGATAAAAGATGTTATATCTAGTTTCAAGTTCATTTTCAAGCTCAGATTCTAAAATAAAAATTAATTCTGTCTATTATTAAAGACACAAATACATTCTTGCCACGTAATCTCCCACCATGAATCTGCACATCTATTTCTATCGAATGGTATCCCAAATTCTCCAGCTCTGTGCAGATCTCACGTCTCCTATCGATGTCATCTTTATACAATGGCACCATTTTCATTGTTAATTAATCACTGGACAAAAACAAAAGGTTCTTTTTTAATTATCACATTAGTACTCTTTATAACTATAAGTTCTATAACAATAGTTTACGATAGCAATCAAAATTTTGTTTAGAGTCTATTTTTTGTGTTCTATAATAATTAAAAAAATTGGACAAATAACATTTTACAGAGATATTTCTTGAGCTCTATGAGCTGGATATTGTCACAACTCGAACCTAGGGCCTAGATGTGACACGGCGAGTGGGAACCAGAGAGTCCCCAAACATCCTCAAGATACCAAAACTCGCATCATTGGTTCGGAAGCATACACAAAATAAATACAATTCTATGGAGCAGGAAAGTAGGACTCACTCTATGGGGGTAGCTCGGGACTTATGATCTTTCCATCACAACATACAGCCAAGCCATCAATCACATAACCAACTCACATAATGATAATCAAGATAACCAACCCATATTATAGACTCAAGTCATATAACATAGCATAAGACATAAGGAGGTCTACAAGATATCCAACAGTATCTGTGCATAGAAGGGTTGGGGGCCAAGACATTCTCGGGGCTCACCCTCAATACATAAAGAAACGAAAAGTAGTAAAAGTAGATAGATGGTAGATCGTCGTTGGAAGATAGGACTCACCACTACAAGTAAACTTGGAATCCGAGCTAAGCATCAAACGGTGGATGATCAAAGTCCTCGGTCCTTACATGGTGAAATCATGTAGGCAAGAGTACTTGTTCGTATATTTGAATGTACTAAATATGCGGCATGCAATGCATGAACTTACCAAAAACCTACATATCAAAGTTAGTTGACAAGGACACATGATATAGAAAGAATTGAATAGCTAGGAATGCAATATAAGAAGATGCTATGAAGTTCATGATGCATGAAATGCAAATGATGCTCATACATAGTGAGGATGTGACATAAACTGACATAACTAAGGCCAAGCGAGCTATTACTTGGAATTCGATGAAATCCCTTTATCGATAAAGAGATCATTTACTTGCCAAAGGTAAACCATACTTCACCTTACATGCAACCCCATTTCGTATAAAGTACCCTTCCTTATGGACAACCCCATTTCGGATAGGATTTTCACATATATCATATCATATCATTCCTTCTCCTTACGGGCAACCCCATTTCAAAGGCATCTTTCCTTACGGTCAACCCCATTTCGGAAAGGACCGTATACTAGGCACATAGTTCAAGGAAAGAAAGCGTAACCCTCATTCCATTGGTGTAAATTAAGTCATCATCCCACAAAAATACTTATAATATACGTATATGCATATGTGCTTCAAGAGAAATGTTCACTTCCAAAATCATTTCAATGTATCCTTAATCCTAAAGCCAAATACCATTCATAGTAGTTCATACATAGGCTCAAATGCCAAAATTATAGTTCATAGTCATAATGTTCATGCATAGGAATAGCCCATTTATATACAAAATTGTGCAAGCATCCAAAATTGCTCAAAAAGACAAAATCAATAGACATATATATGATCATAATATTGCCATAACCAATATCTTACAAAAATCATATCATATAATAAAATTGGGCTTAACTCACTTCATAATTTCCATAATAATCCAGGTACATGAATGATATGCTATGAATAATGAAAGAATGGCATGGAAAATTAAGATTCAATCTAAAATAAATAATATAATATGAAATTCAAATGAAAGCATAAGTAAATCCACATTTTAACTCATAAATATAATCACCCATCATAAACAAGCCTTAAAGGGAATATGCATACTTATAATTTCATAAATCCAAAGTAAATCATCTTATAATGGTTTAAATCACCTTATAATCATCAAATAAATGCTACCCATGCATCAAGAGAATTTTAGGAATCATAATGTTCAAAACCCTAATTTAAAGTAAACTAGAAATTCGTAAAATTGCTTGAAAATAGTTTGGATCTCCTTGATTGGAGGGAAATCAAGGATCAAACTCACATACCTTCACAAAGATGAAGAAACCTCAAAGAATATTGAAGAAGAGTTGAGTTCCCAAGCTCTAATGGTGAAATTTCCAAGTGTTCTTTAGTGGAAAACTTTTGAGAGGTTTTAAAATATGAAGAGTGACTTTTGAATGTTTGAAATAAGTTTTAGGTCTTTAGAAGACTTAGAATAGCATAGGAATTTCCAAAAGACCAACAAGAATAATCGAATTTATGAAAACGTCATTAGTGAATCGAAGTAAAAATTTATCGAAAGTCATTTGACTGGAGGGTAAACAGCTCGTGTGGCACTCCACGGTCCGTGTGGAGTGCCGTGAAGCAACACTTAGAAAATTTTCTAGAAATTTCGATCTTGAACCAACATTTAAAATTTTTCACACGAGCCCACCAAACGGGCACCTTTCACGAGCCGTGTAAATCCACACGGTCCATGTGGCTCTCTCGTCTCCCTAACCTTAGGAACATTTCATGAAAACGTTACGAGATGCTGATCCCACACTTAGAATATTTTTACTCTGGGAAGCTTCACGGAGGTCCAACAGCCCGTCCCATGCCACACTTGGCCTAAAAAGGCATTTAACGCCCCGCAGGAGGCAAATGGACAGTCCCACGGCTAATGGCAAGCCACACGGCCTGTGTCCCTAGCCGGCCCCTAGACTTGGTGCCAAAAAGACTCCGTCGCTTGAAATATTGGCCAACTGTGGTTCCACTGAGGATCATAGGGCCAGTGCCAAGGCACACGGCTCGTGTAGCCCTCTGGGATAACACTTGGTCAAAATTCCATCTGAAATCCAAATTCCCAAGTGTTCTCAATGTCATATGGAATTTGGGTCATTATATATATTTAGGCGATAGTGTGCTCCTTCAACGATCCATCGAAGTGCTTTTGTTACACATGTTTAGCTCACTTTTTGAGCCTTTTTTCCTATTTTGCCTTGTTTTTTTATCAATTATCCTTGTCTTCTTGTTGATCTCCAAGCCTATTATTTGATACTAGATTAAATTAGTTTCCAAGATAAAATCGTGCATTGAGAAAAATATTAAGCTTTGTTTAGGCCAGAATATGAGTCTAACCTATGCACTCATCAATAACCCAACTTAACTATTTGCTTGCCCTCAAGCAAGTCAAGCAATCAATTTGTCACGTCCCTGGAGGGTACCATTGGCATGGCCGGTACTTGATAAACCATTGCTGATTCCCCAAGAGCACCACCTGGACTCATCATCACATCATCAACTCAAAGGCAAAAGAAAGAACTCAAATAGCGAGACGTCATGTGAATAAAATATAACTCTATGGCATTATAATTTTCTAATGAAATAAATTGGAACACAAAATACTCGTTGAATCCTCTACTCAGATGTCTATGAAGCTTTTACTCAATAATCTAGATGGTGTCATGACAGGCCATGGACACCCCAAATCAAGAAAAAAAAGTACTTAATGAAAACAAGAAGAAAAAGGGCTCCTACGGAAAGCAAGGAGGGCTCACCAACTTTGGGAATGTACTGATCCACACCTCAACGATGCGTAGGATGAAGTCCTTTATCACCTGTATCTGCATCATAAAAGATGCATGCCCAAATGGACATCAATTCATAGAATGTACTGGTATATAAAATAGCTCAAAAAAGTAAATCTCAACTCACTCACCTCGACTCAACAACTCATGCTCAACTTATCAAATGTTAGTTTAAAAGTAAAACATGAGTTAAAATATGCTTAGTAGAAATAAACTCATTTTTAAAATGTCAGGCTCAATCAATGTTGCTTAGGAGTTTCTCTTAACCGACATCTAATCCCATCACCTTTAGTTTGGTTATGCACAACGAAGGCGATGTTGTTGCCACGTCCACCCTAAAATTGCCACGAAAAAGGGAGATCAACTCTCTCTCATGGATCCAAAGTAAATGTCCGTTTTTGAGACAAGAGTCGCCAGAACGAGCTATACGACTATCCTATGCTGACAATGTAGTTCTATGGGTTAAAGTAGTTATTTACTCACTCCCAGCTCGGTGCTCAATATTTCTCCCAAGACTAAACATGCTCAACTCATCAATCAACTCAATCCTCAATGCTCAGTCAATCAACCCAAATCTCAACCTCATTAAGTTATCTCATCTCAATTCATCTCAATTACTCATCAACTCATTTAATCAATGCAAACCATCAAGCTTAACTCAGACTCAAATGGTCATTTAGACTCACTCAATTTGACTTATCATGTAGTGCAAGAAAGATAATCATGTATAGTAATGCATGTGACACAATGCGACATGCTTCTCATACTCAAATTACTCAATTCAGATACTCAAACTAAACCTTAACTCTGTAACATGCATAGAATTATATAAAATCATGAAATTTATTGTTCATGCTATCAAGTATAAAACTTCATTTCAATTTACAATAGAAACTATGCAGTTCAAGGAAATTGAAAAATAGTGAAAAAACTCGAAAGCACATAAATAATGGATTATTTAATATTTATGTGCTTTCGGGTTTTTTCACTATTTTTCAATTTCCTTGTACATTATCGGAGAATTAATAATAAATACAAGAATTTAGTATTTGGATAATAGAATTTTCCCACATCTCAACTTTTTTCCCAAATCTTGACTCACGTATATGAAAGGGGCATGTGGAAAAAGGTGATTCCACATTTTAGTAAGCCTTATATACCTAGGGATGGAAGGGACAATCAAACTCTGATAGATCCTTGGGCTTGAGTTAGAACCTACACTCTTCTTTCTCCTCTAGTCCTCTCAAGAACCCTTGAATGAAGAATGGTGAATAATACACCCAGGGTTCTGTTTTAAGGCTTTATTCAAGCCTAAAATGACCATGGATTAATTAAATAGGGATTGGAATGGATAAAAATATCCCTCATTAAAACTGCCGCCTAACTCTACGAGACCCCGTCTACGAGTCGTAGACAGACTCTCATGAATGAGGGATTTGAAAATATAAGCTACTGAAATTGACATGAGACCTCTTTTACAATCTGTAAAAATGTTTTACGGGTCATAACTACCTCTTGTAAACTAGATGTCTTGAAATTTGAGTTACTGAAATTTGTCACGAAACCTCCTCTATGAGTTATAAACGGTTCTATGAGTTGTAAACTACCTCTCATATATAGGCCTCAGACTTAGAAAATTTCACGAAGTCATTTGGGGGTTTTACCAAACCCATTCTACGAGTCATAGACCTATCTACGAGTCATAATTGGCCCTCGTTAACTTTCTTCTGCAGCTTCTCTCAGTCTTTTCTCAACATTCTTTGTGCATTCACTCCAGATTAGGTAGAAGGAATTAGGAGGGTGTTACACAATTACCCATACACTTCACTTACGAACATGACCAAAGGAGAGTAACATGAACATGACACCTTTTTGCCCCTCAACGAAGCTTCCACAAACCACTTACACAATTTTGAGGCCTCAAGACATGACTAAAGAATATCAAGACAACGCTATGTTTGCAAGCTCATGCTCAAAATGATTTCACGTGTTCTCACTTTTAAGAATATTCTTCACTCCCACAAGACTTATGCAGTTTCATCACTTCTAGAGGAATTATACAATACTTACACTCACATAAGAGGAATGGCATGCATGATCATACCTGTAGGCTTTCCTTTATTTTCAATTGGTCAAGGATCCCAATGGGTCTAACGTAGGGTCAAAAAGGACTTGCTAAAGGCTTGTAATGTTGTCTTAGGGATGGGTAGGAAATGTTCTGGACAAAAGTGACTCGACCCTCCATGATTCGTCTTACCATCTCCTTATTTCATTTGTCACCACAAACCCACATTATTCAACCATTCTTTTCCCTCTTTTTCTTCATTCCACTTTCTCATTCTCTCCGTGCCCACAATTCGAGCTCTCTTTATGCAACGAAGGATTTCTTTTAAGACTTTCAACTCATCTTTTTATACATATATATCAAATCTTCCGCTCTTTGTTTTTCTCACTTCCAGAAGCACTTAACCTTTCTTAAAAATTGACCCTTCACCATGTAGGTTATCACACCTAGAACTTAGGCCTTTGGCCTTAATTTCAACAAATCACAGAGGTTAAGGCTCAAGAGGGGACACTAAGGGTATCATTCATATCATTGGTTGGATTTTGGCTCAAGTGGATATCACAAAGATGGCCTTTGATCATTTTCCAAAGTCAGTTCCAATGACACCCTAATCAAGAGACTAATCGGGCAAGTTCTATATTATCCAATACATGCATTCCAAATACACCACACTTGGCACAATGGATTTCGAATTCAAATAGAGACCGAACAACACTAGTTGCGAAGAACGATCACAATATATCCAAGCTCAACACTTACTTAGTCATAACAAGACACTCCTAATCCATGCATGGATCATGTTCACTGGAGATGGACTAATTTGTGAGTCACTACATATTTATCTTTTATGGCACCATTCGAATCAAAGATACTGGTATAATACTCGAACTTTTTAGAGGGCCGAGAATGCATCACTTTGGAAATACAACTTTTCACATATTCTCGGGACTCAACATAAGACTGGTATAAAAACACCACAATTAAAATTATAACATCACCATAATGAAAAAGTAATCAACAATAATAACTATTATAACCCAAAATAAAATATATACAACTTGAAAAAACCATCACCAACTGTTAAATAGTAACATCAACCATTAAAAATAAAACAAAAGAGTAGATGTTCACCAAAACAAACATAAGACACTAACCCTAAAAAATATTTTGTTGCGCTTAATGCAAGCAAAAAGAAAAAATAAATATAAAAAGGAAAAAGTGTACGAGTCCCCTTGAGTCAAATGGATGAAGGTGGAGGAGATGAAGAAGAGTCCAACGGGGCATTAGTGCTCAAAACCTGTCCATTCTCATGGGTAGGTGCACTAGCAGGTGTGGACTTTTGCTGGGCTAATGGTGTAGATGATGGAGGAGTGGGAGTCTCTGACTCCAGAGATATAGCAGCAGGCTCTGAAGAAGGACAAGATTCGCTTGAACATATCATGGAAGTATCATGACATGACCTCTCAAGTACTTCCTCGACCAATCTCTCTGTCAAGACCCAAAATGGGTCGTGAGTGGCACCCATACCTAACTTCTTATGTGCGCGTGAACTAATGATACAAATCTCAACCTATATTAGCAGTTCAACTTATAAAATACAATATGAATGTGGAAGTTCAAACTTATAAAGTAAGAATTACAAAATCCACTAAGACCATTACTAACATTCCCTAAACCTAAAAGTCATCACCTCATGGACATCTAATTCAAATACTGAATCTAAGAGTAGCAACATCAAAATAGATCGATAAAATAGTTTATGCCCAAAAAATAAGGACATCATGTCATAATTGATAGAATCCAACACGAGCTAGAAGGTTAGCTCACCTTGAAATCTGAATTACCGATGACCACTTAGAGTTGAGGGTAAGTCAAAGTTGATGGAACACTCGATACACTCCACAAAAGCAAAATAAAAAAAAATACAAGTAAGTATCAGTACGAGTCACATGTACTGAGTCGGTATCATCGGCCGACTCCAAATAGAAATCAATATACATAAAGTAATATTATGAGATCAACAATAGCACTTGACAATAGCAAGTAAGAAACAACAAGTATAAGTGACAATACAATAAAAATAGGTATATAATCTGCCAACAGTATCAAGAACACACATGATGACTCAAACCTCCACACCATGCTTCTATTAGAAAATGGGTTATTTGAGATTGAGTATATTAAATCATTTTAATATGTTTTCCTTTATTATTACCATGCTGGAACGTGGCACTCAATCAAATATATATCATGTCAAAATGTGACACCCGATATAAATATACCGTGTTGGAACGTGATACCCGTTCCAATAATATCGTGTTGAAATGTGACACCAATCCAATTATATTGTGCCGGAACATGACACCAGATTTAATTATATTTAATTCATCATTCTTTATCATTACTTTCCACTTCATTAACAAATTTCATCAAGCCTTCTTTATTCAAGACATCACTTTTGTAGAGTAAGTTCAAGATTATATATTTCACGGTCTTGGGATTGCAGACCAATCACAATCACATTTCAATCATCCAAACCACAATAATAAATGCATAGAAAATTTGCAAATAATACTCAATGAATATCAATCACTATTAAGAGTCATTCTAACACATAGAATAAACCATAAACTACCTCAACCGAAGAATCAAAGAACCAAAATCAAGCAAACTAGTTCACCACTGCTTTTCCTTTCTTCAATACCTCTGAACACTTTGAATCTACCAAATATACAATATTCATAAGCAACCGAGTCCATAAACACCTATATTATTATATGTCTAGCCTAGACCCAAAAGTTCACGTAATCTATAATCTAGTTCCTAAATTTCAAGCTTAAGATTAAGTTTTAATTTATCCAAATAACATAAATCTAATAGTATTTCTATATTATAATATACCTAATAGTCAAGTATCTATATCAATATTATCAAACCTAAATTCTAATACGTAACCCGAGAATACCAAGTCGCAGGTCATCAACTACCAAACATAAGCTGTAATTAACACTTAATGATGACCCTCGGAAGAAGATTGTGAAAATTTTTAATTTATTACCACTTTGTTGAGGAATATTAACGTGTACAGCATACCATTCACTGACACATTACCCCAGGATCTTTTCCTACAGATAGCTCTTCATGGACCCACCAATATCCTCCAATCTGTTTGACTATTCCTTCATACAGTAGCACTTGTAATTTACCGTCAATTTTGAGGGATTTACTCCTTATAAACTAATATATTTTAATGAAATCCTATATATTCAATGTCATAAACAATGATAATAACGACCCCTACAAATAAGTGTAAGCAAATTAGAATTGGATTAAGTTTTACCTGGAACGCTCGTCACTTTCCTTGTACTTCCGAATGTAAGTCTCGTGATGCGAGGACAAATTGTTTCTCGCCCCAAACCCTTTTCTTTTTGTTTTTTGTTTTGCTGACTTAGGGCGTCAGCCCTTTGTCTCTTTATTTATTTTATTTTAATAAATATGATATAAATGATATAGAGTATTAATTAAATAATTATTTTAATCTATCAATTAAATTAATTATCTAAAATTATCCCTTAATTAAATAATAAAAATTATTGAATAGTCCAAAAATTCCCTCTAAAATTCACAAGATTAATCTTTTATCACATACGAAACTTGATGACGTTCACGCTCCAATAAGAAAGCGGTCGTTGTCAGCAATTAACCTAACCAAAGGTTAGGGTCGAATCCACAGGGAATACAGAGTTTGACTACAAGAATTCACTATCAATCATTTCGAATATATATAACTAGAATCTCTAAATAGGGATGGGGGAGGGGGAGGGGTTTATGATTCAAGAATAAAAGAAAAATAAACACTATACTACGATGCGAGAAAACACTCAATTTTGGGGACAACTTGGGAATTATGTTCACCATGGTTCGTTGACTCGATTACCCTTGACAACATAACTACAATTGAAAATTTGCATGCAGGATGATAACTTAGGTTCTTCCAGCCCACTTGTGAAGGTGAAGGTCGAATTTCACCATGGCGCTTGGTCAGCAACCATGTGTGCTAACTAACTGTTACCTATTGTTCCAGTCAACCTCCCCTTGGTTAGGTTTGATCAATTAGACGAGAACACATTAATCGAATCATGTCATCCACTTTTCTTTTTCTATTCGTCAATACCTTGGTCGAGACCGTGATAGTATGCGGGGTTTGGTGTTGGCCACCATCAAACAACAATCAAAATGGAGGGAAATAAACAATACATGCAAAACCCCAATCATAGAAATGCAATAAATCTAAGTCATCTCAAGTCAACTACCCATGGTTCCCACAACCC
>JAABOM020057884.1:0-14587 GCA_011800125.2 Solanum clarkiae
CGAGTGAAGGGTTAGTACTTCACCACCTAAGTGATGGGGAGACATCATCACTAACCTACCAAGGGGTTTGTACTTTGAAAATCTAACTTGGTCTCTTCTACACAGATGATATCCTATGTGAGCTTGCATTAATTAAGCATGTTTTACCTTAGCATTGATATACATGTCATATTGTTATATTATGCCTATTGACTATTGTTATGCATTTTGATTATGATGCTCATCTCTTGTTGCATTGCATCCTATATATTTAGTACATTCAAATGTACTAACGCATACTCTTACCTACATGATATCACTATGTAGGGATCGAAGCCCAAGTTGATCAACCTCCTTCTCCACATGGCTAGTTCGGTACTACTCAAGCTAGTTGGTGATTCCTCCACTTCGGGGACGTTAGTATATATTTTTTTTATTATGTAATGAGACTCTCTTCTTTATTTTCTATTCTGACTATGAGGGTGAGCCTGGTTGCTTTGTCTTGGCCCCGCTCTTATCTATGTATTAGAGGTGGTGTTGCACATGCTATGTATCTATGATATGAGCCTTGGCTCTTTTGTTTATTGATTATGATGTTATGCAAGCTTTACCCCTTATTCCCTTTCCCTTGTTTTCTAAATTTTTACATATTACTTAAGTATTAATCTCCCTCCCTTAGTCCCAATTTCCCTTGTTTATGTCTCTTATGTAGTTTTACATTGCTTCCGTGATCAAGGATGTGTAATAATATGCTATGAAGCTTGTTTGGGTTCCTCCGAGTTCCCCATTCGTCGATCACGTCTAGGCCCTGGGCTTGGGTCGTGACAATTATGCTTAATCTTTGATTCACTTATGATATTCAAGCTATTTATATATAAATCTCTCTCTTTCTTAGTCCCAATTTCCCTTGTTTATATTTTTTTATGTTGTTTTACATTGCTTCCATGACCAAGGATATGTAATGATATGCTGTGAGATTTGTTTAGGGTTCCTTTAAGTTCCCCTTTCGCCGATCATGTCTAGGCCCTAGGCTTGGGTCATGATACCACCATCTCCTCCTTTTCCTTTGTGTCTGTGCTTCCTGTTTTGTCACTAGTGATTGCCTGTCCCTCATTAATTGGGCCTTGTTTATGTCCTCTAGTGATTATTCTTATTTTTTTCCATTGCTTGGTGTTGTTTCCTTCCCAATCTTTCCCAAATTTTTCTTCCACCCACTTTTTAGTGTTTTTGGGTGGTTCCTTCCCTTGTTTTACTACTATTTCATTCTATTATTTGTATGTGTCAGCTTCTTCCACTTGATCCCCCTGTAGTGGTTGAAATTTGTTGGTGGTGGTCACCTATTCCTTTCTCTGTCTTGGATCCCATCATTTACTATGTCCCCCTTCTGATTGCCTCTTCCTTTATTGCCCTGGTTCTTTTGTTTTCGCTCTTGGAATTTGACTCCTTTTTCTGCTGGCTTCCCTACTTTTTTTTTGGCTTCTGCCTTCTTATTTTCATTCCCTTTGTTACTCTGCTTCTTTTCTTCCTCAAATAATTCTTGATGTAGTACAAAAGTTCCTCCTCGTTGTGTCCCTGAAGCTTGCATGTACTACAATATTTTGGCAGGTATTTGATCTGGATCCACTTATCCATAATTTTTCCACTTTTCTTCTTAATGCCCATATTAACCCATTTTGGAAGATCACTCGTCAAATCCACCTCAATTTGACTCTTGCATAGCTAGGTCAGTTTTTGTTGGTTGTGGCTATATCCATCTGAAGTGATTTACCAACTCCCAATGTAATCGAAAAAATTATTTCTTTTCCGAAGAAGTTCGGTGGCAGAAAAGGTTGTTAAATCCATGCAACTGCAATTGTCGTCTCCACCCCCGGTTCAAAAAGAGGGTTCCACTCTAGAGTTCGCATTGGGTAGTTCCAATTTTTGTGAGCTATATAGAAAATAGGCTTAGACAATAGATGCACATAATCCTCTATTCGTGAGGCCCTAATTAGAATATATATATTGCTCAGAAGCCCAATATTCACTTCCCCCTTCAACTTGTATTATTGAGGTATTAATCTCATAAGATCATGAATGTTACCCATCCATAGGAGAATTTTACTATCGCCGCATATTTCAATTGTTCGTTATCAATCATCTGCATGACCTCCTCTTCATCCCATATCAACCTCAGCTCCCCATGCAAGTAAGTAATATTTTTCATAGGAAGGGGAACCTGTTTCGACGCATGTGGTTGCAATAAGGTGATATAACTCAATTTGCCTTTTGTATCTATCACCATTGAGGCCTTCAGTGGTCTAACAATCTCTGCTGGAGGTTGTCCACTAGCCACTATAAGCCATGAAAGAGGATCATCAATGCTATTCTAGGATTTCTCTTGCCTAGGGTTTAGAGAGCTTTTCATGCTATTCGTCTCTATCGATTCCTTCTACACCTCAATTTTTTTAAATAACTCTTCATGCTCCTGTCTTGGAATTATTTTTTTTCATTTTTATATTTATTTTCATTTATTTATTATTTTTTTCCTTTTTCTTTTTCTTCTAGTTTTAGTCATTTTCCTGTTTTCTTCTTTTTATTTTTTAAATTTGTTTTTCTCGTATTTATTTTATATCTTTTCTCTATTTTTGAAAAATAATTATTCTCTTTTTTCGTCTTTTTTTTTGTGCATGGGGCTTAACTTATTGCTTGAAAGTCCTTGGGCTAATTAGTCTTACCTCTAAGACAATTGTTATAAAATATCTCACAAATCAAGACCTCTTACCCGTGGAGCATATATTATTCCTCAAAAGTTCTTTAGCGAAATTTTGTCTACAAGACAAGAGTTATGAGACAGAATAAATTAAGAAAAAGGATGATAATGTCAAGTTTTACCCATGGGCTGTGACTTATTCTTTGAAAGAACTGAGACTAAGTCTTTGCCTCTAAGCTAAGAGTGATAGATCATCTGACAAATTAAGACACGACATGTTAATATCAAGTCTTTCTCATGGAGTGTAACTTGTTTTAAAATTCTCATGTTATCCATAAATGTGACTTAATAAAAATGGTGTAAATTATTATCCATGAGGCGCAACTTATTATTTAAAACTTGTTGGGCTAAGTCTTGCTTCTATGACAAATCTTATAGAGTATACTATAAATTAAAACACAATGTGGTAGTGTCGAGTTTTTTCATAGGGTGTAACTTTTTATTTTCAAGTTCTTATTCTAAGTCTTGCCTTTAAGGAAAGCACTATAGAGTATTTCATACGTTAGACATCGTGAAATAGTGCAGACTATTGCCCATAAGACATATAATATTTTTTAACCCTTGTCATATGATATGCTTCTACGATAAAAGTTATTGCATTTCCCATAAGTTAGTGCCATGAACCAAGTGTCACAAACCTCGCCCAAGCCTCTTAGTATTCATTGGTGTTAAACATAAATAAAAGCGTAATTTAATGGGGGAATTTGGATTAGGGAGATCAAATCTTTTTTTAATCAAATAGGCCTTATCGGGCCAATTTTATTCATAATAACTCAAAAAGATACAAATTTGTGCTGACCGCAACATAAAACCCATACCCACCAGCACATTGTACCCCTGTAATTATAAATATCTAACCCTAATACTTCACTTTGTTTCCTAATCTAATCCGGTCTGTTCATCTTCCTCTTCCGATGCCTTTGGAAGCTACGACCAATCCAACCTTGCTTTTGCTTTTGTTCTTGATTTTCAATCATCTCCTTGATGACCTGTTGCTTCTTGTCTTCAACTTCCAAAGGTAGGCCCTCTAATTTCATTTCTTTTTTTCTTTTTCATCTAACACTTACTCTTCTCTACTTGAAGCTCATTGTTCCTATGGAAATGGATATCTCTCTGATGGCTACTGAGGTGCTTGACCCTGTAATCTAGTGTTGTTATTCTGTGTAAGTCCTTTCCCTTACCTCCCACCTTCATATTCACCTTTTTTTTTCCTTTTCTTATATACATTTCACTTGTTCTCCAACTAGAGAAGTAAAATCAATAAATAAGATGCTCATGTCTTCTCCTTTTTGACATCTTTATTGGATACAACACCTCTATTTCTAGATCTATCATCAAGGACTCTTTTTTTTCTAGAGCTATTTTTTGTAAGCGTACATAGCCTGGATAAATAGGAGATAACTATTCTTACTG
The DNA here is from genome assembly GCA_011800125.2 of Solanum clarkiae. Classification (NCBI taxonomy): domain Eukaryota; kingdom Viridiplantae; phylum Streptophyta; class Magnoliopsida; order Solanales; family Solanaceae; genus Solanum; species Solanum clarkiae. Next base: position 4,142 of record JAABOM020057884.1, read on the forward strand.
CCGTGAATGCTCTTTTTCGAAAAACCTTGCATTTGTGCATATGTTGTCTGTGAGCTCCTATTTCACTTATATGCTCCTTGTAAATATTAATCTCCATGAGAAGTAATTTTCCTTGTTCTAATTCTCATTGTTGATATTTATTCCTTATCAATATTAAAGATTGTCCTGCATACAACAGGGAGTTGTTGAAATGTGTAACATTATATTATTTTATTGTAGTCCAAAGCTAGATTTTCCAGTTTATCTGCTAATTGATTAGCTTCACGAAAAATATGTTTGACAGTGGCCTGAGTGTCTAGTATGATTTATTATATTTGCTCTTTTCTTTTTGTTATTTTTCATGGGATCTTCCATTCATTGCTTATTATTCTCTTTAAAATTTGCCTCTAGGATGATGTGTTGTCATCCTGTGCTCCTGCAATACCTTAGGCCATTTCGAATGGCCCTGACTTTTGCTTTTAAATTACTCATTACTCCTAGCTCCTTAGCTACTGCATAAGTGATACTTCCATGCCTATTCCTTATCCAGAAGCCATAGGAACTTTGTCCATCCCTCATCTGGAAAATTCCATTTGACCGGATAACATTGTAATTGGTCTATAGTTAATTAGTACTTTGATCATACCCTGCAACTCTCTTGGTATTTCAATCCATGATTAGTTGTTGGAATTGATAGATAAGATTGTTCCCACTCTCTTGGTATTTCAGTCCATGGGAACCTTGTCTTGATGAAGTAGTATATTATCTGTCGCCATTCATAGATAAGATTGTGAATATTTACTTCTTTCCCATGCCTCCTAGCATTTTTCTTTTTTCACAACTCCCCCATTATCACTATAGGAACTACCTGATATACTAGATAAAGCTTTGTAGGTGCCTGTTTCTTCCACCAACTGATAATGAGCTACTATATATGGATTCCCTCCACTATAATACTTGCGCAGGAAAAAAAATACTTTCATAGCTTTTGGGCTATAGAAGCTGTTAGAAAAAGATGAGACATAGTCTCCTATTCAAATTTCTCACAACGGTAGCATCTTGATGCTAGATTAATTTCATCCTCTTCAGGTTATCTTTAGTTTTCACTCTTCTTTTCCAAACTCTCAATTGAAAAAAAAATGATCTCAAAATGGAATCCCTTAATCTATATATTATCCACCTAGTTCAGTTCCTCCCTTCTTCCTCTGAAACATTGTTAAATGCTTAAAGACAAATCATAGTGATCATAATCATGTCATAATCGTATTTTTATAAAATCATATTCATAACCATAATAATATCCATGTTCATAACCAAGACCTCATGTAGAAGCCTTGTGCATGCATGATCTTGTATGAGAAGTGAGAGAAAAACATGGGTACATCAAATTCATACTTAAAACATTATAATAAGATAGAAACATGCATAATCCATGAAGAAATAAACATTTGAATCATAATAAAAATTACCCAATTATGAATTCATAGTTCTGTAATGATCCAGACCTAGGGCCTAGCCGTAGCACAGTGAATAAGATTGTCACGACCCAAGCCTAGTGCCTAGGTCTGACATGGAGAATGAGAACAAGACTCTCTAAACGAGTCTCACAAAATACATAAGAACATCTTAGATCGCGAAAACGTAAATCAAGAATAAAGCAATTCAAACTAGGGGAATTCGGGGCTTTGGACTCAAGCTATGTGAAAAGGGGAAAGGAAGATCATCACTTGCCATCAACATCCAATAAATACATATAAGGGATAGGGACTAAGGAAATCTCTATAGATACATAAGTGTCATAAGATCCAATTACTTTACATTATCCAACAACACCTCTAAACATGAGCGGAACAGAAGCCAAGACATATCCCGAGCTTACCCTCAAAAGTAGATAACAAAAGTAAATAAGTCTTAACATAAGTATGATAGTAAGTGGTTGTTGTCCCCGAAATGGAGGAATCACCATATGTAAGCCTTCAAGAAAATCAACTAGCTACGTAGAAGAGGATGGATAGGAGCTTCAGTCCCCATATAGTTAGATCACATAGGCAACAAATATGCGGCTGTACTTGGAATGTACTAAGTATGAGGGCTGCAATGCAACAAAAAATCATAAGTTATGACTGGCAAGATGCATAATCATATGCAAGAATAATAAGATCAATATTATATGTGTATGATCAATGTCTTAGTTAAAACATGCATGAAACATAACCAAATCTCATAACACAGCATACAGATGTGGGAGGAGGCTTTAATTCATATATAAAATTATGCGAGCTACTACATGGAATCTTGATGTTTCCTCCACACCAACAAAAGAGTTGTTTGCTTTTTCAAGGTGAACCATACCCTCACCTTACGATATAGCCTTTTCAGTGGGTGTTACCAAATATCCTTACCTTATGGCATTGCCTTTTCGATAGGTTTTTCATGGTATCCTTGCCCTACGATGTTTCCTTTTTGGTAGGGGTTTTTGGTAGATATTACATGATATCCTATGATGACACATATTTAAGGGGCAATGATGACCAACCAAGGTCCTCTCAGTGCTAAGTCAACATCCGACATAATACTTAAATCATAGTTATAATCATATCGTGCATAACTTCTAATTGCTTGTATTATCATCGAAGTAGCTTATCAAATCCATAACATTAGAATATCATAGTAAGATATCATATCTTTCCTAATATTCATAACATTTTCATGAACTCATAGCATGTTTATTAGCCCTTAAACATTCACAACATTCATAACTTGCATAGCTTGCAATAAACCTTTCATCAACATAATAAGCCTTATCATATAGCTTTATCAAAACATAGTGAGTCTAGGCATATAAGCTCAAAATCATAAAATTCAAGAGTATTAGAAATAGAAGTAAAACATGATCATTTAGAAACAATTCAAACCAACTCGCAATCAACATAGTAAAAGCCTTAGCTTGGGAATCATGAAATCCATTTCAAAATCTATAATCTGTCATGGTTTTTCAAGATATTATAACATACATAGTTTTAGTGTCATGAAACAAACCACAATATCAATCTTTGATAGGAGCTCATGCATTAATAAACCAATAACCAACAACTTTCAACATAAATCATGCATTGAAGTAGTAATAGAAGATACCCACAAAGAAACAATTCTTGAAATCAAGAAATTTCATTAAAAACGAGGTTTGGGCTCCATGGATGGAAGAATCCATGGATGAAAGACCCACATACCTTGCAACCTTGAAATTGATAAAGAAGACTTGAGGATACTTAGTGGAATCACCTTGAGACTTGAAATTCAATAGAGGCTCTTGAAAATTTGGAACTAAATAAAATACTTTGAGTAGATTTTGGGAGCATTTGAGAGAGATATCGAGTTAAAATGATGGAATTTTTGGGGGTTCCATATAAAGGTGTTGGGATATGTCCCAGTTTCGCTCACTTAATTCTGAAACTTTTGGAAAACATTGTGCATGGATGAAACAAGTGGGCGAGAAAACTTGCTCCTGCTAATGTTATTTTTGCGCGAAGTTCAATTTTTTTATATTTTGGCCTAGTAATAGGTTTAGGCCACTTTCGTACTATCCTGGACCCTATCTGCAATATATATTCGTCACATACTTTTCTAGTTAAGGAGAAATAAACCGTAACATTATTTTTTGATACAGTTGAACTAAAAATTAAGGGAGACCCTTTTCCTATACAATTTTTCCTCCTGAAAATGAATACGAACTCAAATTTGATGAAAACTGCACAAAAATTATGATATTCAACAAATACCTCATAAGGACATTCCGAGTCGCATGGGAGATGTTACAGAGATCCTCGAAGGAACCTCAAACTAATCCCTTAGCATTCAGTAAAGCATTTAAGGTAATTCAATGAAAAATATATAATCGAAACCATAAACTTAACATGTATCATAACATGAGAGAGATCATAAAATGAGAGGTACAAGTCTGAAACTGAAAATAATATATAGGTCCAATACGTACCTCTAACTCATGACATAAGGGGGCTCTGACTCATCCTGAACATAAAGAAAGACTGTTAGTTGAACATAGACATAACATAAATAATAAGATAGATAGTCATGTCCTTAAAGCATGAGGACTCACCCAATTCGGCTCGTTGAAATGTGTAGATTTAGCCACGGGGATGGATGATAGGATTACGTACAATTTGCAACTCGATTTTTTGGGTCATGATGACACCTGCTAGATCCCACCCATAGGTAAGTCAATTCTTAATCTCATGGTACCTGTCTTGAATCACTAATACAACAATAATAGTCATATATCCATAGTCTAACCATAACCTATCCAAAATTTAGAAGTCATTTGAACAAAGCTACTATAGACAAAAGCGCACACTTATATATATGTAGACATAGACACACACACAATAATATTATACATAATTAGGAGGAACTCTTACAAATACAAGCCAACTATAAGGTACAGGGCTAATTTCTGGATACAAAAGAAGGCCACCAAAAAAGAAAGAGACTACCAAATGTCTAACGCTATTGATGCTCACTAATGTCTTCTAAATTATTTGTGAATCCCTAACTCAGCAAACGCTGCTAATACCTGGACCTATACCATGGGAAGATGTAGAAATATAAAGGTGAGTATCAGTAGCAGGCACCCAATAGGCATCAATGACTGACTGAGTGAAATATGGTAAATATAGAATGCCCAAATGTAGGACCTGTAGTAAAGCTAGCAAATCTAAACCTAGGTCAAAGAATAAGAAGATCTTGGAAATCATAGAACCCCCAACTAGATAAACTGCATAGTGTATAATGGTACTGATTGACGAACCCAAGACCCAGTGTCAATATGTTTGCGATATTCGAAGCCCAACCTATGTAGAACTAGAGGAACCAACATAATGGAAACAAGAGGGACCACTGAGGTGGGTCAATTGTGTACAACATAACATATTGATGAAACCCAAATAGAACCATATCACAGCTGTCACAGGATCATGGTATAGCGCCGTACATGGGTGTAAGGCCCTAGTATCTATGAATTTATGTTGACTAGGCCCCCATAAGCCCAGCTGGTACACCCATGCACAATCCAACTGACGTAATCACAATGGAACCTAACTCTCAATATCATATAGTCAAGGTATTGGACTGTTTGTGGGTGTAAGATCCTAATATCTATGTCTGTATGCCCCTGAGCCCCCATGAGCTCAAAGGGTATACCCACACATAATTAGGGTGTGTATAGGTCTATGGATCCAAGAATAATCAATGGGGTCCTTAACCGAAGAGCAATCAACAGGGTCCCAGACCTAAGAATAATCGACAGGGTCCCAGACCCAAGAGTAACCAACAAGGTCCCAGACCCAAGAATAATCGTCAGGATCCCAAACATAAGAGTAACCATAGGGTCCCAGTCCCAAGGATATCGACAAGTTCCCACTTCTTTTCGATATATTCTAGCTAAAAAACAAAGGGTTCAAAACATACTCGGAAGCTCCCAACATCTGACGAGAGGTCGTTTTATGCTATATTCGACGTTTCGGAGCTGAACACGCTATTAGATTCCCATTCCAAGCACATTTAGCTAGGCTTTTGTAGGAAATCACCTTTTAGCTTTTGATTGAATTGACTTTATAATTTCTACTTAAATTCACACCAGGACCCTCACACATCAGACCAACCATACTTTTAGCCTAATTTGACTATCCTGAAACTAATGGAACCATCAAAATTTCATTCTAAAGCCGTTTGCTAAGACTTTTTCAAAAACTTATTTTTAAAGTTATAACTTCCTTTTAACTCAACAATCCACATAAATCACAACTAATAATGATTCCAATATTCCCAACAAGTCATAAATGGCCTGAGGTTGCCTACACATGGTCTAATCAACAAAATAATTGCAAAAACATAGAAATAACCTAGAGGGTCATTACACTGTACCTGCATTGTTATATAATGCAGGCATAGACTATACTTTAGCACTTTTGAATGTACTAACATATGTAAAATGGGCATGATAATATACACATTAAATGTTAGATGATAAGGGCATATACATAGAAGAGCAGTATATAGAAGAGAATACTATATCAAGATGCCTTAAACAATGATGCATGAATGCCATAATACATAAACAAAAGTGGGGATATAACCTCTATCTATATGTAATACCATGCAAGCCATTACATAGAATCTCAATGTTGCCTCTACACCAGAGAAAGAGTAGCCTACTTGCCAAAGGTGGACTCTACCTCACCTTGCGGGCCATGCCCATTTTGGAGAAAGGTGGTACATATATACATCCATATTGGGCATAAGCATGAACCTATGGTGGCACGTAGTTATGGGAAATGTAGATTTATCTAAGGACCCTTAGGGATAGTCTCCTACATCAATATCATTCGATGCTAAGTCATCATATGGATGTCTCTTAACCGGCTACTTAAAGGAAGCAGGGGAGGTCGTCATCAACATATTACACAACTTTTGACTGGGGTTGAATCCCACAAGGAATGATGGTTCATAAATTGAAGTGGTTCATTAGACTAAGAAATTATAGGTTTTGGAGGGTGACAATAATTAAAATCATAATTTAACTACACAATGTCTAAATTAATAAATTGATCAACAAATTAAGAGAGGTGTTTGGGATGTCCAAATATGGGAATCAATCTACCAGCTGGGTCTAAATATTTGACTAATTGAGTTGATAATGAGTGAATAGGCTAGGTTTCTTATAACCCATGTTCAGTTATGACACACATATATTTAATATGATTCAATTATGATATCATACACGGACCACCGAGGACACACTTGGTCTAAGAAGTCTCAGTTAAACCCCTAAAACCTTAGCAATTGAATACATAGTTATGGCCTTCAGTTGAAACCCTAGAAGGTTTCCAGCCATTACATCCATTCTACACTCTAATCACTCTGGCTAAAGCAATAATTATAGATCTAAATTAAATCCCAAGTTTGCAATCTTGAAATTATAGATTAAACATAGGAATAGATGTAAATTCACTCAAATCAATACTAATAAAGTCAAAATATCAAACACAACAGATAAATGAAAGACCCAGAATATTTACACACCCCCAACATAGGGGTTTTAACCACTCATGCTAGAAATTAGAGATTCAATGCCAAATATAGTAGCTGAAGTCATGAGTAACAAGATTGAATATAGAAAAGTTGATTAACACCAGTAGATCTCCTCAAATTTTGCTTCCCAAAAGCTTGAAATCCTATCAACCCTTTGTACTCTAGAGCAAGGAATGTTCTATGTACTACTACTCTCTCTGTAAAGCTAAGAAGAATGATGATGTACAATATCCTTTTTAAAATTGCTTAAATAGTCCATGAAAAAGTATAAGAGTTTGTGCAATGAGTTGCCGTTTAGCGGTCAAGGCAGGCCATCATCGAGTACTCTGGCAATGCGCCGAATGTTCACTTGATTGCTTTCCTCTGTATCCCCTTAAGGCCTATTTTTCTACAACATTAGGCAATGGTTCTTCACTCCTTTGATATAGTTTAGTGATTTTCCAAAGTTTCTATCTTATTACCTTCCTGTCATGATTTTGAGGCTCTAAGTCCTGTAACTTTAGGTGATTTCTTGGGCCATTCAACAGTATGTCGAATATATTTGGAGATATTGATTCTAACCGCATTCCTAATTTGGGAATAAATCTTGGTTGCTACAATTCTAGGAGGTCCCTCTGAGTTTTTGGTGGATCGCCAAATATGTGCGCGATGCAGCTTCTATCCGCCTTTTTGACACTTTTGCTTCTTTTATCAAGATTTGTCAAAGTATTATCCATTTGTGCACTTTTAGTTCCATTTCCTTACATAATACATATATATTAGTTAGAGATTAGAAATAATAGCATACCGAGGACAATATTTCCTTGCAAACTAGGCCTAAAATTAGTTAGAAACATGGACTCCTTAACACCCCCAACTTAAGCCTTTGCTTTCCCTCAAGCAAATCAAAAATCAATCCAATTCTAGAGCTTACAAATAGGGCCACGGGGAGCAACACATACAATTCTATCTTTTTCATCCACTCTGAAACTTTCATAAACCACTTATGTGATTTTGAAGTCTCAAGAGATGACTAAGGAGTAATCAAAACATATCTATGCTCACAATTGTTCATGTAGCTGCTGATCACTGCCTAAAGGCATCACTATTTTCCCTTATGCTAAAGAAAATCCTGAACACAGAAGATTATGACATTATTTTCAAAGCATATCTTCAACACTCACTTTCCCAATGAAGAAATAGCATGTAAGCTTCAACCCACAGGCTTGCCCTTATTCTCAATTAGAGTTCATTTGATTTTCTTTAGGACTAAGATCCCAAAGGACTTTGTTAGGACTGTAATATAGGGTTAAGGTTGGGTAGGATAACACATGGATAATAGTGGCTCATCCCTTCTCAAAATCTACACATTCTTTTCAACATTTGTCTCACTTTCATCATTTCCAGGACTTGTCACATTTCTTTCTTTTTCTTTTGCCTTTCCTGGACTTATTCATGGGAGACATCCACCTCTTTCTACCAACACTTCTAATTTTGACCTTTGGCCATCACTTTGCTCATTTCAAGCTCGAGGAGGGATTGGTAAGGAATAAGAAGGAATTGTCTTTCACAAATACAAGTCAAGGCTACAGGTTGCCAAAGAAAGGATCAAGTCAAAGGCGTTTCATTAGGGACTCAATTCATTATTAATGGAGGTCAATATGGTCAAAGTGGACTCAATGGAACGAAATAAGGCCTAAAGTCCTTTCCTAATCCGAATCGACCAAATCACTCCTCAAAATAAACCAAGAAATTTCTAGATGTTGCAAAACATGTCTTTTAACAAAATTTCTAATCTCACAATGGCAAAATGGATTCATATTTAAAAAATAACAACACATTCACAACTTTCAATCATCGCATATTAAAGCTCAAGCACTCACATAGTCAACAAAAGATGCATTAAATCTATTTATGGATTAATTTATCAACAAAAGGACTAATTAATGAGTGAGTACATACTTATTCTATGACACCATCCGAATCAAATATATGAGTCATCAATGCTCAGATTGCTAAGGACTAGAGACACGATATTCACATTAAACAACTTATCATATATGCATAGGGTTTGCCAAGATTTAGGGAAATCATTTGCAAGCATTAATCCATTCAACTCAAAAAGATGAAAATTAAAATAGCAAAACAAATACCAATCTATCACAATCCTAATTAAAATTATATACAAACTAAAAATTTTAAAATTGTCTCAACATTCATTAACAAAATCAAAATAAACATCATTATCTCACCAAACTATAACAAAAATATGAGGTAGTCATCATCATCAATAGAGACAAGGTACTTCACATGCTCACCCCCTCCTAATTAATAAACTTTATCTTCAATGTGTAAAGAACAACAAATCAAGTGTAAAAGGAAGGAATGTGCATTAGAATCCGAATCAATCTTGTTATAGTGGTGGCAGAGCTGAAGAAGTGGTCATGGGGGAATCAATGCCCTCATCTAACGGTGTACTCTCAAGATCAATTAATGGCCTCTTGGGCTCAGACGCACGTACATCGATGTGCCTATAATGGACGTGTCTAGAAGAGATGTTGCTTTAACAATGTCCATGATTCGGTCTTCCACCCATGCTAACTCCTTACGTTCCTCTTGTTTAGGCTCCGCTCCAAATGCTTCTTCATCAGTTTCTGGGTGCTTACTATCTTGGTTCCTTCACTTCCATCATGCAAAACATCTACATTTATTACTGATGTGCTTTCAAAATACAAAACTTTTGAATCTTTAAACTTGGAATTATGTGTTCTCAAAGCGATGTTAGTAGGTTTCATGTATTTTTATTTTTATTTTTCAAGATTACAGGATTTGGCACGATTTTGGGCTAAGTGTACAGTTGCTAAAGTTTATGCTATTCTACTACACTCTTTACGAGCCATGGAAGTTTCCATGAGCTGTAGAGTTGTGTTCATTGTAAAATCCAGTGAAAGGGTGACTTTTTGAAGTTGATCTATGAACTAACAGACAAGCCGTATAATGAATTATAAGTCATAGATGAGGTTCCAGACCCTGATGATTAGAAGATTGGGAGTTTGAAAAATCATTAGAAAAAACCTTATACAGCCGTAAGTTTGAATATAACATGTAGAGAGCTCTCACAGAAGCAAAACCCAGAATTGAAGAATGAAGTCCACGAAGCCCCGATACGGGCCACAGAACTTAATACGGCCCATAGACTTGCTTGTACTATCTGCCGAATCCAGGAATTTATATTTTAAAGACTATAAATAGGTTTTAGGTCATTTACATGAGAAAACAATTAGGGAAGGTAAAAGAGGGGAGAGGAACATTGAGAAAAACACTTGAAATATTATTTTGTGATTTTTAATTAATACTTTATGATTTCCATTGTAGAGCTTT